>JAVTVY010012285.1:45000-57746 GCA_036873755.1 Hanleya hanleyi
TCAATCATCCACACAGAGATACATGGAAACTGGACAACTGGAGAATTTCTAGAAGCTTGTGGTCAGTCATCCACACAGATACATGACATGTGGCTGTCGCCATCGGGACCCCTCGGGTCGGGCCCAGAGCAATTGTGGAAATAATGTTTCTGACCCCAACAACTCACATATTTGGGGTGGGCATAATTTTACCTGTATGATATAGATCATAGACAGACAAAACAATATAGCAATAGAGCAGTGATTACCTATAGTAGATGTAGTCGAACGATTACATGTATTGTCTATTCACAGCAATCCACACAGGTTTGTGTGAACTCCTGAAAAACACATCCCATGGCACCGACTTTCAATAGGCTTCTGGTACTGGCTGTATTAAACGACTGTATGAAGCTTCATTGTTGTGAGTGAAGGACTTTTTGAGATAATGTGTTTACAAGGATATGGACCAACAGACATGTATAAAGGGGCAGAACTCCTGAAAAACACATCCCATGGCACCGACTTTCAATAGGCTTCTGGTACTGGTTGTATTAAACAACTGTATGAAGTTTCATTGTTGTGAGTGAAGGACTTTTTGAGATAATGTGTTTACAAGGATATGGACCAACAGACATGTATAAAGGGGCATAACTCCTGAAAAACACATCCGATTACACCGACTTTGAATAGGGTTCTGGTACTAGCTGCATTAAACAACTGTATGAAGTTTCATTGTTGTGAGTGAAGGACTTTTTGAGATAATGTGTTTACAAGGATAAAAACAGCCAGACATGTATAAAGGGGCATAACCCCTAAAAACACATCCAATGGCACCGACTTTCAATAGGCTTCTGGTACTGGCTGTATTAAACAACTGTATGAAGTTTCATTGTTGTAAGTGAAGGACTTTTTGAGATAATGTGTTTACAAGGATATGATGGACAGACGGACGGACGGACGGACGGACAGACGACGGAGGCAACGACAATACCGCTCGGGCAGAATCTGCCCGAGGGGTAAAAACTGGACAACTGGAGAATTTCTAGAAGATTGTGGTCAGTCATCCACACAGATACATGAAAACTGGACAACTGGAGAATTTCTAGAAGATTGTGGTCAGTCAGCCACACAGATACATGAAAACTGGACAACTGGAGAATTTCTAGAAGATTGTGGTCAGTCATCCACACAGATACATGACATGTGGCTGTCGCCATCGGGACCCCTCGGGCCGGGCCCAGAGCAATTGTGGAAATAATGTTTCTGACCCCAACAACTCACATATTTGGGGGGGGCATAATTTTACCTGTATGATATAGATCATCATAGACAGACAAAACAATATAGCAATAGAGCAGTGATTACCTATAGTAGATGTAGTCGAACGATTACTGTCTATTCACAGCAATCCACACAGGTTTGTGTGAACTCCTGAAAAACACATCCCATGGCACCGACTTTCAATAGGCTTCTGGTACTGGCTGTATTAAACAACTGTATGAAGTTTCATTGTTGTGAGTGAAGGACTTTTTGAGATAATGTGTTTACAAGGATAAAAACAGACAGACATGTATAAAGGGGCATAACTCCTGAAAAACACATCCAACGGCACCGACTTTCAATAGGCTTCTGGTACTGGTTGTATTAAACAACTGTATGAAGTTTCATTGTTGGGAGTGAAGGACTTTTTGAGATAATGTGTTTACAAGGATATGGACCAACAGACATGTATAAAGGGGCATAACTCCTGATAAACACATCCGATTACACCGACTTTCAATAGGCTTCTGGTCCTGGCTGTATTAAACAACTGTATGAAGTTTCATTGTTGTGAGTGAAGGACTTTTTGAGATAATGTGTTTACAAGGATAAAAACAGCAGACATGTATAAAGGGGCATAACTCCTGAAAAACACATCCAATGGCACCGACTTTCAATAGGCTTCTGGTACTGGTTGTATTAAACAACTGTATGAAGTTTCATTGTTGTGAGTGAAGGACTTTTTGAGATAATGTGTTTACAAGGATATGGACCAACAGACATGTATAAAGGGGCAGAACTCCTGAAAAACACATCCGATTACACCGACTTTCAATAGGCTTCTGGTCCTGGCTGCATTAAACAACTGTATGAAGTTTCATTGTTGTGAGTGAAGGACTTTTTGAGATAATGTGTTTACAAGGATATAGACCAACAGACATGTATAAAGGGGCATAACTCCTGAAAAACACATCCGATTACACCGACTTTGAAGAGGCTTCTGGTACTAGCTGCATTAAACAACTGTATGAAGTTTCATTGTTGTGAGTGAAGGACTTTTTGAGATAATATGTTTACAAGGATAAAAACAGACAGACATGTATAAAGGGGCATAACTCCTGAAAAACACATCCAATGGCACCGACTTTCAATAGGCTTCTGGTACTGGCTGTATTAAACAACTGTATGAAGTTTCATTGTTGTAAGTGAAGGACTTTTTGAGATAATGTGTTTACAATGATATGATGGACAGACGGACAGACGGACAGACGGACGACAGAGGCAACGACAATACCGCTCTGGCAGAATCTGCCCGAGGGGTAAAAACTGGACAACTGGAGAATTTCTAGAAGCTTGTGGTCAGTCATCCACACAGATACATGACATGTGGCTGTCGCCATCGGGACCCCTCGGGCCGGGCCCAGAGCAATTGTGGAAATAATGTTTCTGACCCCAACAACTCACATATTTGGGGTGGGCATAATTTTACCTGTATGATATAGATCATAGACAGACAAAACAATATAGCAATAGAGCAGTGATTACCTATAGTAGATGTAGTCGAACGATTACTGTCTATTCACAGCAATCCACACAGGTTTGTGTGAACTCCTGAAAAACACATCCCATGGCACCGACTTTCAATAGGGTTCTGGTACTGGCTGTATTAAACAACTGTATGAAGTTTCATTGTTGTGAGTGAAGGACTTTTTGAGATAATGCGTTTACAAGGATATGGACCAACAGACATGTACAAAGGGGCAGAACTCCTGGAAAACACATCCGATTACACCGACTTTCAATAGGCTTCTGGTACTGGCTGTATTAATCAACTGTATGAAGTTTCATTGTTGTGAGTGAAGGACTTTTTGAGATAATGTGTTTACAAGGATAAAAACAGACATGTATAAAGGGGCATAACTCCTGAAAAACACATCCAATGGCACCGACTTTCAATAGGCTTCTGGTACTGGTTGTATTAAACAACTGTATGAAGTTTCATTGTTGTGAGTGAAGGACTTTTTGAGATAATGTGTTTACAAGGATATGGACCAACAGACATGTATAAAGGGGCATAACTCCTGAAAAACACATCCGATTTCACCGACTTTGAATAGGCTTCTGGTACTAGCTGCATTAAACAACTGTATGAAGTTTCATTGTTGTGAGTGAAGGACTTTTTGAGATAATGTGTTTACAAGGATAAAAACAGCCAGACATGTATAAAGGGGCATAACTCCTGAAAAACACATCCAATGGCACCGACTTTCAATAGGCTTCTGGTACTGGCTGTATTAAACAACTGTATGAAGTTTCATTGTTGTAAGTGAAGGACTTTTTGAGATAATGTGTTTACAATGATATGATGGACAGACGGACAGACGGACGGACAGACGGACGGACGGACGACGGAGGCAACGACAATACCGCTCTGGCAGAATCTGCCCGAGGGGTAAAAACTGGACAACTGGAGAATTTCTAGAAGCTTGTGGTCAGTCATCCACACAGATACATGAAAACTGGACAACTGGAGAATTTCTAGAAGCTTGTGGTCAATCATCCACACAGAGATACATGGAAACTGGACAACTGGAGAATTTCTAGAAGCTTGTGGTCAGTCATCCACACAGATACATGACATGTGGCTGTCGCCATCGGGACCCCTCGGGTCGGGCCCAGAGCAATTGTGGAAATAATGTTTCTGACCCCAACAACTCACATATTTGGGGTGGGCATAATTTTGCCTGTATGATATAGATCATAGACAGACAAAACAATATAGCAATAGAGCAGTGATTACCTATAGTAGATGTAGTCGAACGATTACATGTATTGTCTATTCACAGCAATCCACACAGGTTTGTGTGAACTCCTGAAAAACACATCCCATGGCACCGACTTTCAATGGGCTTCTGGTACTGGCTGTATTAAACGACTGTATGAAGCTTCATTGTTGTGAGTGAAGGACTTTTTGAGATAATGTGTTTACAAGGATATGGACCAACAGACATGTATAAAGGGGCAGAACTCCTGAAAAACACATCCCATGGCACCGACTTTCAATAGGCTTCTGGTACTGGTTGTATTAAACAACTGTATGAAGTTTCATTGTTGTGAGTGAAGGACTTTTTGAGATAATGTGTTTACAAGGATATGGACCAACAGACATGTATAAAGGGGCATAACTCCTGAAAAACACATCCGATTACACCGACTTTGAATAGGGTTCTGGTACTAGCTGCATTAAACAACTGTATGAAGTTTCATTGTTGTGAGTGAAGGACTTTTTGAGATAATGTGTTTACAAGGATAAAAACAGCCAGACATGTATAAAGGGGCATAACCCCTAAAAACACATCCAATGGCACCGACTTTCAATAGGCTTCTGGTACTGGCTGTATTAAACAACTGTATGAAGTTTCATTGTTGTAAGTGAAGGACTTTTTGAGATAATGTGTTTACAAGGATATGATGGACAGACGGACGGACGGACGGACGGACAGACGACGGAGGCAACGACAATACCGCTCGGGCAGAATCTGCCCGAGGGGTAAAAACTGGACAACTGGAGAATTTCTAGAAGATTGTGGTCAGTCATCCACACAGATACATGAAAACTGGACAACTGGAGAATTTCTAGAAGATTGTGGTCAGTCAGCCACACAGATACATGAAAACTGGACAACTGGAGAATTTCTAGAAGATTGTGGTCAGTCATCCACACAGATACATGACATGTGGCTGTCGCCATCGGGACCCCTCGGGCCGGGCCCAGAGCAATTGTGGAAATAATGTTTCTGACCCCAACAACTCACATATTTGGGGTGGGCATAATTTTACCTGTATGATATAGATCATCATAGACAGACAAAACAATATAGCAATAGAGCAGTGATTACCTATAGTAGATGTAGTCGAACGATTACTGTCTATTCACAGCAATCCACACAGGTTTGTGTGAACTCCTGAAAAACACATCCCATGTCACCGACTTTCAATAGGCTTCTGGTACTGGCTGTATTAAACAACTGTATGAAGTTTCATTGTTGTGAGTGAAGGACTTTTTGAGATAATGTGTTTACAAGGATAAAAACAGACACATGTATAAAGGGGCATAACTCCTGAAAAACACATCCAATGGCACCGACTTTCAATAGGCTTCTGGTACTGGTTGTATTAAACAACTGTATGAAGTTTCATTGTTGTGAGTGAAGGACTTTTTGAGATGATGTGTTTACAAGGATAAAAACAGACAGACATGTATAAAGGGGCATAACTCCTGAAAAACACATCCAATGGCACCGACTTTCAATAGGCTTCTGGTATTGGTTGTATTAAACAACTGTATGAAGTTTCATTGTTGGGAGTGAAGGACTTTTTGAGATAATGTGTTTACAAGGATATGGACCAACAGACATGTATAAAGGGGCATAACTCCTGATAAACACATCCGATTACACCGACTTTCAATAGGCTTCTGGTCCTGGCTGTATTAAACAACTGTATGAAGTTTCATTGTTGTGAGTGAAGGACTTTTTGAGATAATGTGTTTACAAGGATAAAAACAGACAGACATGTATAAAGGGGCATAACTCCTGGAAAACACATCCAATGGCACCGACTTTCAATAGGCTTCAGGTACTGGCTGTATTAAACAACTGTATGAAGTTTCATTGTTGTGAGTGAAGGACTTTTTGAGATAATGTGTTTACAAGGATATGGACCAACAGACATGTATAAAGGGGCAGAACTCCTGAAAAACACATCCGATTACACCGACTTTCAATAGGCTTCTGGTACTGGCTGTATTAAACAACTGTATGAAGTTTCATTGTTGTGAGTGAAGGACTTTTTGAGATAATGTGTTTACAAGGATAAAAACAGACACATGTATAAAGGGGCATAACTCCTGAAAAACACATCCAATGGCACCGACTTTCAATAGGCTTCTGGTACTGGTTGTATTAAACAACTGTATGAAGTTCCATTGTTGTGAGTGAAGGACTTTTTGAGATAATGTGTTTAGAAGGATATGGACCAACAGACATGTATAAAGAGGCATAACTCCTGAAAAACACATCCGATTACACCGACTTTGAATAGGCTTCTGGTACTAGCTGCATTAAACAACTGTATGAAGTTTCATTGTTGTGAGTGAAGGACTTTTTGAGATAATGTGTTTACAAGGATAAAAACAGCCAGACATGTATAAAGGGGCATAACTCCTGAAGAACACATCCAATGGCACCGACTTTCAATAGGCTTCTGGTACTGGTTGTATTAAACAACTGTATGAAGTTTCATTGTTGTGAGTGAAGGACTTTTTGAGATAATGTGTTTACAAGGATAAAAACAGACAGACATGTATAAGGGGCATAACTCCTGAAAAACACATCTAATGGCACCGACTTTGAATAGGCTTCTGGTACTAGCTGCATTAAACAACTGTATGAAGTTTCATTGTTGTGAGTGAAGGACTTTTTGAGATAATGTGTTTACAAGAATAAAAACAGACAGACATGTATAAAGGGGCATAACTCCTGAAAAACACATCCAATGGCACCGACTTTCAATAGGCTTCTGGTACTGGTTGTATTAAACAACTGTATGAAGTTTCATTGTTGTGAGTGAAGGACTTTTTGAGATAAGGTGTTTACAAGGATATGGACCAACAGACATGTATAAAGGGGCATAACTCCTGAAAAACACATCCGATTACACCGACTTTCAATAGGCTTCTGGTACTGGCTGTATTAAACAACTGTATGAAGTTTCATTGTTGTAAGTGAAGGACTTTTTGAGATAATGTGTTTACAATGATATGATGGACAGACGGACAGACGGACAGACGGACAGACGACGGAGGCAACGACAATACCGCTCGGGCAGAATCTGCCCGAGGGGTAAAAATCATGTGTATCCACAATTTGGAAATTTCTTGTTTTCGGTGATTTTAAAATGTGGATACGCATACATAATTTGTATCCACAAAAACTCACTACGTGGTTACGCCTGGAGAATGACTACGGCGCACCCTTCCCGCCGTAACAAATGATACCGGATAAAATAGATTGGAAAGGCAAATTTTAAAGGAAATTGTAAAGATAAAATTTACTGCGATAATGTACCAATTATCACGTTCAATGCACAAGCTACCGTGCATTGCACATGTGTATATGACTGTGAGACAGAAGTACGGTATTTTTTATGAATGCTGTAAGGGGCATCAAATGAGAACAGTCTCCAGGCAGGAGATCAAAACTACACATGTGCAGAAGAAAAAAGACATGTGGCTGTCGCCATCGGGACCCCTCGGGCCGGGCCCAGAGCAATTGAGGAAATAATGTTTCCGACGCCAACAACTCACATATTTGGGGTGGGCATAATTTTACCTGTATGATATAGATCGTAGACAGACAAAACAATATAGCAATAGAGCAGTGATTACCTATAGTAGATGTAGTCGAACGATTACTGTCTATTCACAGCAATCCACACAGGTTTGTGTGAACTCCTGAAAAACACATCCCATGGCACCGACTTTCAATAGGCTTCTGGTACTGGCTGTATTAAACAACTGTATGAAGTTTCATTGTTGTGAGTGAAGGACTTTTTTGAGGTAATGTGTTTACAACGATATGGACCAACAGACATGTATAAAGGGGCAGAACTCCTGAAAAACACATCCGATTACACCGACTTTCAATAGGCTTCTGGTACTGGCTGTATTAAACAACTGTATGAAGTTTCATTGTTGTGAGTGAAGGACTTTTTGAGATAATGTGTTTACAAGGATAAAACAGACAGACATGTATAAAGGGGCATAACTCCGAAAACACATCCAATGGCACCGACTTTGAATAGGCTTCTGGTACTGGCTGTATTAAACAACTGTATGAAGTTTCATTGTTGTGAGTGAAGGACTTTTTGAGATAATGTGTTTACAAGGATATGGACCAACAGACATGTATAAAGGGGCATAACTCCTGAAAACACATCCGATTACACCGACTTTGAATAGGCTTCTGGTACTAGCTGCATTAATCAACTGTATGAAGTTTCATTGTTGTGAGTGAAGGACTTTTTGAGATAATGTGTTTACAAGGATAAAAACAGCCAGACATGTATAAAGGGGCATAACTCCTGAAAACACATCCAATGGCACCGACTTTCAATAGGCTTCTGGTACTGGCTGTATAAAACAACTGTATGAAGTCTCATTGTTGTAAGTGAAGGACTTTTTGAGATAATGTGTTTACAAGGATATGATGGACAGACGGACGGACGGACGGACAGACGGACAGACGACGGAGGCAACGTACATACCGCCGGGCAGAATCTGCCCGAGGGGTAAAAACTGAAAAGGATACTAATGTAGGGTTTACCTTGGTAAACCTGACAGACAGACATGTATAAAGGGGCATAACTCCTGAAAAACACATCCAATGGCACCGAATTTCAATAGGCTTCTGGTACTGGTTGTATTAAACAACTGTATGAAGTTTCATTGTTGTGAGTGAAGGACTTTTTGAGATAATGTGTTTACAAGGATATGGACCAACAAACATGTATAAAGGGGCATAACTCCTGAAAAACACATCCGATTTCACCGACTTTGAATAGGCTTCTGGTACTAGCTGCATTAAACAACTGTATGAAGTTTCATTGTTGTAAGTGAAGGACTTCTTGAGATAATGTGTTTACAATGATATGGACAGACGGACGGACGGACGGACGGACGACGGAGGCAACGACAATACCGCTCGGGCAGAATCTGCCCGAGGGGTAAAAAACCACGGAATCTCCGATGCTGTTGACTTACATCAGGCTTTGTTGGATCCTCGAAAATACCATTTCAGTGCTTTAATCAGTGCCAGGGTGTATATTTTCCCGTTTTCCTGTTCTCTCAAACACGTGGTCGCTGTTGTTGCCACCGATATAGCGCATTCCCCACACATCGGTTGTTCTCAAGTTTTTATTTGCTGTAGGAAGACCAGACGAAAACCACCGTAGCACAGCGATCATTGCCTACTAGAGGGGTCAATGCAATGCCATTTGAAGTATGTAATGCATAAAGCGTAGCCAGCAACGCGTGTTCTATGTGTATTGATAGCAGTTGCGACACTGTATTGAATTAAAAAGTTTGAAGACGGCTTCAGTTGTTAATGTAGTAAGGTTAAGCAACCAAAAAAGATATTTTTGACCTGGAGTTTGGGCGCCCATACCGGTATACCAGCATCAAAATGGCCCTGGATACAGCCCTGATATAAACAACATTTTAGATAAAACAAGCCGAGTAGCTAGTCGGTCCTCCGCCAAGTAGCCTGTTTGAGAGCATGCAGCATATACGCTTCCAATTTCTCCTTAAATATAACTTGAAAAGTGGATATGTGTATGTGGAAAGAGATGTTTATCTGGAATTGTTGAGACAATTTGAGGAGGTTTGGGAAGCAGTAATGGGTAGTGTAACACTGGAATGTAAGTCTGTAGTTGTATATGGATTGGTGGATGGTGAGGTTTATAAATCGATGGGTGGAATAGATCAAGATATCGCGTTCACAACACAGATGGGTACAATATAAGCGAGTGAAATCCAAGATGGTCAATGGCAGCCATCTTGGATTACATAATACCTCAATGAAAATCAATACCAATGGCTGTCTAACTGTTGTGAAGCATCCTCTCGAGTTTGAAGTCGATTGGTCATCTTGTTCTCGAGATATCACGTTCACAAGATCCGAGACGGATGGAATCCAATATGGTCAATTGCAGCCATCTTGGATTACGTACCTCAGTGAAAATCAATACCAATGGCCGTCCAATTGATATGAAGCACATTCTCAAGTTTGAAGTCGATTGGTCTGTTCTCGAGATATCGCATTCACAAGATGTGGAATGGACAGAATCCAATATGGTCAATGGCAGCCATCTTGGATTACGTACCTCCGTGAAAATCAATACCAATGGCCGTCCAATTGATATGAAGCACATTCTCAAGTTTGAAGTCGATTGGTCGAACTGTTCTCGAGATATCGAATTCACAAGATGTGGGATGGACATAATCCAATATGGTCAATGGCAGCCATCTTGGATTACGTACTTCAGTGAAAACCAATACCAATGACCGTCTGATGTGAAAAACCTTCCCAAGTTTGAAGTCGATTGGTTGATTTGTTCTTGAGATATCGCGTTCACAAGATGTGGAACGGAGTGAATCCAATATGGTCCATGGTAGCCATCTTGGATTACGTACCTCAGTGAAAATCAATACCAATGGCCGTCTAACTGATGCGAAGCACATTCTCAAGTTTGAAGTCGATTGGTCAAACTGTTAGAGATATCGCGTTCACAAGATGTGGGATGGACAAAATCCAATATGGTCAATGGCAGCCATCTTGGATTACGTACCTCAGTGAAAATCAATACCAATGGCCGTCTGACTGGCATTAAGAACCTTCCCAAGTTTGCAGTCGATTGGTTAAATTGTTCTTGAGATATTGCGTTCACAAGATGTGGGACGAACAGAATTCAATATGGTCGATGGCGGCCATCTTGGATTACGTACCTCAGTGAAAATCAATATCAATGGCCGTCTTGACTGATGTGAAGCACCTTCCCAAGTTTGAAGTCGATTGGTCGATTTGTTCTCAAGATATCGCCTTCACAACATGTGGGACGGACAGCTAGCATTTCGAACCACTTCATGGCGGAGGACAATTAAAAGCTTTGCAGTTCAGTTTTAACAAGCAAGATAACCACACAGAGAATACCTTTTGGCCAAAATGGGCTGACGGGAAACAATCCATAGGCTTCTTCGCTGTTACAAGTTAACATAGACATAATTTGTGATCGCATCATAATACCTTATCTATCGATGGACGTTTTATAAAAAAGTTTACTGGGGATTTCATAAGAGTTTACCGTTTGTGGCTGATGGGATGTTCATAAACACGCCATGCTGCTCTTGCAAGTGTGAAGTTGAACAGTTTTGTTTGTCTGAATTTGCAATCTTGCAAGTTAACTTAGCCGGTTGTCCTGATCTCCGATTGGGTGATTGTATTTCAAACAGCAACTCAGCCAATGAGAATCATAGAAACACAACAAATGAAATAAACATATCATTAGAAGTTGGCAACTTCAGATAGGAGGTGCAAAGTTACATGGGATGTTTTTGTAATTTCTTGTCAATGAAAGATACCTTGATAAACTATTATGAAATCGGATCCTCTGTAAATAGTCTGTTGAAAACTTTGGTAATGGTCTCTACCTTAAATGTTTTAAAGTCTGTAAATAACTGAATTATTGGAGATCTCTGCATAAAAAGGTTGAGGCAAAAACAAGAATACAGGATATTAACTGGAAGCAGCCATTTTTAATTACACAAAACAAATGATAAAATCCCCTCCTTTATGATCGACAACTATTGGAGAAGGCTGGCACATATCTTTCTCTTGCTGTAGAACAAGTCTTCCGATAAAAATTAAAACTGAGAACAAAAAATGTTTACTTTAGGAGAAGTACACATTATACTGAATGAAAATACTTTGAGCATTACATACAAATTACAAAATTTCAACAGTTAAAACATCTCTTTATGTTCATGTTCTGAATGATCCTCTCACCAATGTCAAGGCACACCCCAAGTTTGAAGTTGATTGGTTGAATCGCTCACGAGTTATTGTCCGGACAAGAAAATCTAAGATCCAACTGCTTATAATCCAATATGGCTGACGGCGGCCATATTAGATTACGCACATTGCTGAAAAACAATCCCAACCGTCCTCTCACCAATGTCAAGGCACACCCCAAGTTTGAAGTTGATCGGTTAAGTCGTTCACGAGTTATTGTCCGGACAAGAAAATCTTACGGAATTACGGTATCACGGACACCGGTGTTTCTAAGTCAAACCCCCCCCCCCCCCTTCTAAGTAGCGGGGGACAAAAAATGACAAGGGAGTGGGCAGGGGGGTCTCATGGCGGTGTGATGGCTAAGAATATCCCATGGTTAAGAGTGTCCGGCTCCTATCTTCTAACACGGCTAGGACACTCTTCTCCAGATATCTCCAGGGGTAGGACACTCTTCACTCAATAAAAAGATAGGAAACGGGACACTCTTAGCCACCACACCAGAGTGAAGAGTTAATGATAATAATCTTGATCAAAGGGGGTTTCCCATGGTTGAATATTAACCATCTCCCAGACAACAAGATCATCATTCACACGAGTCGATTATAGTCGATTAATCGAGTCGATTATAGTTTATATACTGAATTTATCAGTCGAAAAAATGCAGTTGGCAGATGTCGAAAATATGCTGTCAAAATGCGCCAGAACGCGCCATATGGCATCTAAATTTTCAAAAAATTTACGGGGGGGGCATGCCCCCGGACCCCCCTAGCAGGGTTCGCATCAGGAGTTCCACAATATACCCATTAAACAGTCTATAGAAATATAGGCAGACTGGGCCAGATTGTGCCAGTCAATATAGTGAAGTTCGTTTAATTT
>JAVTVY010012286.1:0-57909 GCA_036873755.1 Hanleya hanleyi
ACCAGACATGGAAATACGCCTTAGACAAACGGGATGTAATGGGATCAGAAATAACAGAGAAACCTTTTGGATTGAATGAACCGCAATTTGTTCTTGACTAAAAGATAATGGATAAAAACTATTTTGACAATATTTTCCTTAATATTCTCCCCAAATATACTAGGCTACAGTGTACCCCAAGGATTAAACTTTCTTTATATTCTGAAGAGGTTTGATGGCCATTATCATTTCTAATTACATGCTTCATATACATATATGTTATGATTATTTATTATATCCTAATTCTTAATCGTCTCGAAGTATACGTCTCGGAAATTGAGAACTGATGAGCTGTTTGGAAATTGTTACTCGCCGTCCCAGTGGCGTCATAACTTTATTTCTATTTGATCTTCCAATCTTGCTGGTAAATTGGAGATGGGAGGTTCGATTCGTAGTTTTAAGAGGTATTTGAATGCAAATGTTATCATGTGTGACAGCCGTTGTATATCGGTAGTTCACAGTGAAAAAATGAACTTGGGTATGAAAAAGATATTTCTTATTTTTCTTATTTTTTTTTTCTTGAGAATCTGGTAAAGAATTTTTTGATTTAGATTAATGTAGTAAGAATTTTATTTTCAGGCAAGACTGCTAGAAAATATTTTTAATTTTTACTGATATTTTTCTGGGGGGGTGTTGTTAAAAATCTTGTTAAAAATTCTTTCTCACTTTTCCCATATTTTCTTGGAAGTCCATATGAATTTTTTTCTCAGGCATGATTCATGATTCATACAAGAATGTATATCTCACTTTTTCAAATATTGTATCGGAATTTTTAATAAGATTTTTTTTCTCAGGCAAGAAACTTGTAAGACATTATTTCTCACTTTTTCTTCACGTTTTCTTATATTCTCTTGTTGGTCAATAAGAATTTATTTCTCAGGCAAGAATCTTCTAAAACGTTATTTCTCATTTTCTCATATTTTTTTGGAGTCGATAAGAATTTTTTTGAAGCAAAGATCGCATAGGAAATTATTTCTCACTTTTTCATATATTTTCTTGTGTGTCGATAAGAAATTTCTCTCAGGTATGAAACGTGTAAGAAACTATTTCTCACCTTTTTTTAAATTTTCTAATATTTTCTTTGGGGTCAATAAGAATTTCTTTCTCAGGCAAGAATCTAGTAAGAAACTATTTCTCACTTTATATTTAAATTTTCATATATTTTCTTGGGAGTCAATAAAAAAAATTCTCAAGCAAGAAAGTTTTAATGAATTGCTTCTCGCGTTTTCTTATATGTTCTTGGGAGCAGATAACAATTATTTCTTAAATTTTCTAATTCTTTTTTTAGTCAATAAGAACTTTTCTCAGGCAGGAATCTTGCAATAAATTATTTCCCAATTTTTCATTTATTTTCTTGGGATCCAATAATAATTTTTTTCTCAGGCAAGAATCTCGTAAGAAACTATTTCTCACATTAACTTTAAATTTTCTCATATTTTCTTTGGAGTCATTAAAATAAATCTCAGGCAAGAATGTTTTGATAAATTATTTCTAACGTTTTCTTATATTTGCTTGGGAGCCGATACATTTTTTTTTCTGAAACAACAATCGTGTAATAAATTATTTCTTAAATTTTCTAATATTTTTTGAGGGGGATGGGGGGTGCGAGTAAGAATTTTTCTCAGGCAAGAATCTTGTAAGTAATTAGTCTTTTTTATATTTTCTTGAGAGTCGATGAGAATTATTTTCTGAAGCAAGAATCAAGCAAGAAAACTATATAAAATATTTTTCGCACGGGTACAAAGCTCTCAAGTTATACATTGCAAGTTTTGTCAACTTATCCATACGCACATTCGGATAAACATACGATAGCTATGATGTAAACTGTACTTTCAACAACAACGTCACACATCAAATTCATTTTGATGTATATTCATGTAAATCTTAAATTCAAAACATGGAATTATCTCCTTAAGATCGTGTTTGCCTTCTGTCATGAAACTACATTATAATAAGACATCATTCTACCAATTTTTTTCGAAATTACACTATTTCACGAGTGCTGTCACATTTTCCGCTTAACTAACTTTGAGGAGCGGTAACTCCTCGATTAATTCTGAGACAAGCAAACCGACTTTAAATTAACACTAAATTTTAAATTACCCTCTGTGTGAATCCGGATGAGGGAACCACATCCTCTAAGAATTCAATTACAGCAAGTCAAATTTACCACCATAAAATCAGAACAGGAATTTGACAAAATGGTTCATGGATTGCATTTTAAATACATCCAACTCTGTATAGATATGTATATTCTGAGAACAGAACAAATTGTTCAAATGAGATAAATAACCTTGTAAAACTACGATTTAATCCAATATAATCTACAAATTTAGATCCAAGGCAAATCTTCTCAAACGAGAAATACAAGAAAATCTTACTTGCACATATATTTCTTGTCCTTCTTAAGAAAAAATCCTCTTTTTCTGAATTTACTATTATTATACTTGTATTAACATTCTTTTTCTTGTTTCTCATATTAAGAGAGGGGTTACTTGCTGAAACTATCATAATGGCTGAAGGTCTGAAGTGAAAAAATGTCACCATTTAAGTTTTTGGTGCTTTAATTCCCTAGTGTTAGGTCAAGATAAAGCGCGTGTTTTGTGGCAACGAGATGTTACCGTAGTATTGATATCGTGAGTCGCCACACAGAGTATAATTTGGAATCTCATAATAATATTCGTAGAAAATAAACTGAAAAATCAACGATGATGTAATTCTCGTTTTCCTCGTATGGAGAACAACCAAACAAATCCTAATTTTGTTTAAGGTATCCCTATTCAAATGCTGTGAGAATTGTTCTGTTATACAGACCCTTCTCTGTCCCATTTTGCTAATTTTTACCCGTTTTAAACTTTCAGAAAAGGATACCAAATGACACACTTCGTGACTCCATTCAAATATAAAAATATTCAACTTCCAATCCAATTTTGTGCTTCAATTAAGCTACACTGCATGACAATGGCACAAGCTTATGACAAATCATAAATGAGAAAAATTAACTTGATTGCACTGCATGCTAGACATAGGAAATTCACAATGACAAAACCAAACTTAAAATATCAAAATAAGGGGGTGATCAAGACGATTAAACTATAAAATAAGTTTAAATTTCCTATTCCAAGGAAGTGAGACATTATAAAAACTACATTTTTGAACTTCAAAGATGTGATCAAGACAATTCAACTTAAAAGTTAAATTTCTTATCCCTCATTAATGATACAATTTAAGGAATGTATTGTTCAACATTGGAATTGGGATTAGGATAATTGAACTACAATTAGTTTGAATTTTTCATTACAAGAAAATATCAAATTTATTATCTTATACACCTGATGCATGAAAATATAGGGAAACATAAGAAAGAAAATTCAAGTAAAACAATGAATTAAGAAAATATGAGTCAAAATTAGGAATTTAATTTTTAGTGTGTACAGCACAGAAAACATGAATTCTTCACATAATATTGTCATGCACATGCAATTACCCATTGAGGTAGGGGACTGAAACTTACCACGCGATACCCTTAAGTCAGGCTCTACCAGACAATGTAAAAAAAAATCCAAGATGGACGCTTTGATAACGATATTTTCAAAAAGACATTTTTGGTCGATTTATCTGTCAGTAATTTCTTCGCAAAAACGGCATGCTCAATCAGCAAATATTAGCCTTGTGTGAAATAAAATAGTTATTTGCCCACTTTTCTTCTCCGAAATGTAGAAATTGTGAAGATAATTTTTCCGGTACCCGCAAGACCGTCATTTTGAATTTACTCATGATCCTCTGCTCAGGCGGTTATTCAGTTAGGCTCAAGATGACCCCAATATGATAAACCTCAAAGTCACGGAGTGTCCGCTCTCATTTTTTTGTGGTTCCGGAGATAACGCATAAAGTTTGGTAGTGGCCCTTATAAAAAAATACCATGGTTTATAACGGAATAAACCATGGTAACCATGGTAATACCATGGTACAGATGTACCATGGTTCAATGTACCATGGTTTTCCTGGTAATACCATGGTACAGTTTGCACCATGGTTCAATGTACCATGGTTTTCATGGTAATACCATGGTAATACCATGGTACAGATGTACCATGGTTCAATCTACCATGGTTTTCATGGTAATACCATGGTACAGATGTACCATGGTTCAGTGTACCATGGTTTACTCTGTTCAACTATGGTAGCACCATGGTAATACCATGGTAATACCATGGTACAGATGTACCATGGTTCAATGTACCATGGCTAAACTTAACCTTGATCCATTATGGTAATACCATACTAATTACCTTGGCGCACAATACATTGGCTTAACATACCATGGTTACCCATTTTGAACAATATTAATACCACGGTACATAAAAAACCATGGTACTGTATAACATATTTAACCAAAATATTATTTCCCTGATTTTTTTTTGGCGTACTGTTGTTAGTGAAAAAAACAAACAAAACATGGGAAAGCTTTCAATTTACGAGAAATAAATGAATGAATGCAAAGTTATGCCTGTGAATAAAGTTGAATGGCTGACAGAAAGGCTTAGAATTAAACCGGTATAGTTAAACAAATGATGTTTACAAAATATACTGATTGTAATTTTTACCTCTGGCGAATAACATCACGTGGTACGAGGCGGAAAAGAAATGTATATATTGGGTACTCTGAATGCTTGTCCTGGAACAAGACATTCTTATTTTCTTGGCTGGAATCAGTGAGGCTTATAACATGTTTAATTGTCATCTCTGCATTAAGGATTATAAACAATTAAGGGAAGAGTCTCCCCGTAGTTGCCGGAAATAGGAATTGACATCTTCAACTCAGAGCTACGGCGCAGGCCTTGCTTCGATGAAAAGCCACCCCACGAATAGGGAAATGTGATGCAAGCTGAAACGTTTTCTAAACTTTAATACAGGAGAAATTTTATCAAAACTATTTGTCAGTTCATTAGTTGCCGAATAAATCCTACGTCGGATTTCGACTTCTCAGACAACAACAACAACACGTACAGTCAGGCTGACAAAAAAAAGTGACATCGTGGCCGGGAATTTTTTTATGTCTTATTTTTTCGAACAGGCTGTTTATCCACTGAATATGTCCTCTAATATTCCAACATTCCAACATTCAACTCTAATAAAGATTCGAATGAAATTCCCTCTTTTAATAGTCTTGCAATATGGGCCTGCAATATGAGGCTATTGTTGCTATACTTCGTTGATTTCCGTTGTTTTTCCGAATGGTCGATCGATTCCGGATGGGAGTCAAGTGTGAGATCGAAAACGAGGCTACGACAAATATGGCGGTGAAAAAGTAAATTTCTGTTTGGTCTGTTTTGTCGCGAGTTCTTCGACCTGTAATGGGACTAGCTACCCGACCATGCAGTCCTCTGTCAAACGACAGAATGGATTACTGTTCGTGATAAAGTTGAGTGAGATTCTAGCGTTACTTTAGGGTTCCTAAATCAACAGTAACGGAAGTGTCCCATGCCGTCACTGAGACCAGTCCTTCACACAGATTAATGCGGCAGTTAGATCAACATCAAGGCATCACTGTGACTGGAGCGCTCTATGGCACAGCGAGGAGCACGGCAGCGAGCGATTATCCTGGCTACCCAAGCCATTGTTTAGCAGGGTACATTCGTCCCATTTGCACTCTCCCAATAGCCTATCGTTCTATCATTCAATAGAGACTCATTTACTACAAACAGGATGCAGCGAGGCGTAAATTGGACCCTCCATGAAATTTGGCATTGTAAAATTGTTGATGGGCTCAACAACGATTCCAGTTGTTCCAGCCAAAGTTTTGAGATTCGGTGGTAAGTACTCTAATTAGGCATAGGAGGTGATTTTTAATAAGAACATTTACAATGTACATGTCAACAAATTAAAGCACAATTAAGTTCTCCATAAATCAAGTACGATATGATATAAAACAGCATGTAGCTTGTCTTCATTGAATTTACGGAAGAGTCAAAAGTGTCCGGAATTGTGACTAGATTCTGAGAGGTGGCGACCATATTTGAAGGTGAAATGGTGTAATATTTTCGCTGTTTTCCCCAATTTCGGCTCTGAGTTGAAAACTTCTGATAATATTGAATTTATGAAGCAGATTGTGAAACAAAATTTATAAATATATATTTTTCATCTCTATAGACAAAACTTTGTATGTGTTTATCACTAAGTGTACTAAAAGTTGCCATTGTTAAGAGGTATGAATGAATGGTTAGCTAAAATTATGAATATTATCTCCCCAGTTCTTCAAACAGTCCATTCAATTCCAGCACACAATCTCCATCTTTAATTATGAAAACATGAATGTAATATGAATCAACTCACGGAAGAAGTGCACATCAACTTTTGGCCCCGAGCACCATGACCAAGGCACTACCCAGTCTATACAGAAAATATGGTCACAAAGTCAAACTGATACTTCTGATGACGTCACTTCAATGCCTACTATAATAAATATAATGATGTAAATCGGAGTGTTAATTATGTAAATGTATCATTTGATATCTCATTTTTGTTTACCATATATTTGTAGAAAAGCCACCTGCTCTAATGCTGAGCAACAGGAAAATAGCATGAATAAGAGGGGTATCACATTAAGCAAGTTAAGATTAAGTTATGTGATATTTCTCTATTTCAGACGAGCGACCCAAGCTGAAATCTATACTGGACAGACTTCTGGATGGAGAGGATATATCCGACATTAGGAAATCTCTTGGTAGTCTGGAAAGAGAGCAGAGAAACGATATCCAGAAGACGATCCTCCAGTCCCGAAGATGAGGTAATTCTATAGCAAGTGAAAAATCAGCTTAAATAAACTTAAGCTACATGTAGTAAACAGTATGCCAGTAAACGAAGTCTACAATTAAATTTGGCGGAGGGTCGCTGTTTGCGAAACCGGAAAAAAAATTGCGAAACTGGTCATAGCACCAACGTGCGGAAAATGCCTCTGCACATATTTGTTTTATCCCCAAATTTAGTAATTTCCGCAAAACTAGGATAAATAACTTTCCCTCGATGGGTGCTTATTCAACATTACACACCTCAGACGACTTTCAGTTGTGGAACTGGATATTGTCTGTAAGTCCCATTTTCTCCTTCTATTGTATTGATATGGCTATAACCGATTGTGTTCAGCATACATGTAAGCTTGAGTGCAATTTATATGAACTGTGTTTTTTCTATTCCATTAAGTTTTCTGTCGCAATGAATGTGCATTTGAGAAAAAAATATTGTGACAGTTATTTCCCAGAATTAAAAACAAAAGACAGAATGCAGACATGGGTTACATATGCTGGATTATTAACTCCTCACTCTTATCTTCAATAATTCATTTTGTATTTTCAGAATGAACGTCCCAGAAAGACTAACAGAAAAGCAAAGTAATAAGCGCAGCGAGAAGAAGGCTGGAACCTCCCTTGCTGTCAATTCTCGAAGAAAGAAATTGGGGGAAACAGGTATGTACGTAAGGCCGCAGTGTCCAATAAACACTTCTATATGTGGCAATTATATTTTCATTAGTGAAGCCTTAATGTGCTATATCCCATAATCCAGAAAGTTTGCCATATCTTTTAGATCAAATATTTTTATTGTTTACAGATCAATCATGCAATATAATAATTATATGATCCAAATGAGGTAAATATGTTTTATGTACTAGAGAAAACCAATATTCGCCAAGGTCAAGGGTTCCCACACAAGGGGAAGTAACTCAATTGTACATTTGAGTACATGTAGATCACCTCCCTTGCTGTATCATGGTCATGATAGTGTTAGAGTAATGTAAATCTCTAGTTTTCAACTCTTCCAATACAAAAGGAAGTAACTAAACTATTTACTCTCATTAATCATACTCATGTCATGGTTTCATTTAGAATATTTGTTTGGGGGCCTCTGGGGATATTTTCTTTGAAAAGAATTGAAGCTAAATAACTCAAAATGTAGTGAATTTTAAAGAATTTAGAATATTTCAAAAGAAAAAAAGCATTAATCATTTATTTTTTGTTATAGGCCTACATGGATTCCTGACATGTTTTTGTGTGACTTTATCATTATTGTCAACCAAAACTGAAATACAACATTCACCACTTCCTGCGTCATATATATTAGGTTTCCAAATCGTTATGTTGATTTCTTTTCTTTTCCAGAGGTGATCCAGCAGTACCATCCCATCAAGACGACATCTGATATCCATTGTTACATGAGGGAGAAACTAACAACTCGGCGAAGAATTTCATCAGGAAACAGAAAAAGATTCAACAGTAGAAGTGATATCTACCTAGTTAACATATACGAAACCAAATTGACTGTATAGTGATATATGCTATGTTTGCACGAGGTCTTATTAAACCTTTACAAATCATTTTTTCTTGTTTTCGTGCATCTGCATTTGTTTCTTGAGCAATCAGTCTCTTCAACTCGTCTAATGTGAATGCGGATTTATTCCAGTACAATACCACACTCAATACCATGGTATGAACCACTATGTTTTTGGCCAGTTTTACCATGGTGCATTCAGCTTATCAAAGTATATGTACCATGGTAGAGCCATGGTACATGTGACATGGTAAAACCATTTCTCTATCGTAAAACCATGGTACATGTACCATGGTAAATATGGTTAAACCATGGTACATGTACCGTGGTAAAACCATGGTACATGTACCGTGGTAAAACCAAGGTACATGTACCGTGGTGAAACCATGGTACTATGGCTAAAGCATGGTACATGTACCATGGTAAAACCATGGTTCTATGGTAAAACTATGGTACATGAACCATGGTAAAACCATGGTACATGTACCATGGTAAAACCATGGTAACCATGGTACATGAACCGTGGCCAAAAACCCGTGGTTTGTACCATGGTATTGTACCATGGTAATACCATGGTATTTTTTTATAAGGGGGGTCATTTACTTTTGTTTCAGTTCAAAATGTGAAATAAACTTAACCACCAAAATGACTTTTGAGCGGTATTCCATCCTTATGTCCTACTTAACATCCTGAAACTTTTACCCTCCCCACCCTTCTCATCAGCATATCTTAGCAAGTAAAATCCACGTTGTTGCTACAAGTGGAACAGTCATAATTTTCTGTCCTTCATGGTATTTCGTACCACTGTCAAGTATTAATTGTAGGCAAGTATTGGGTCAAGAATTACATACAAAAAATAGAGAACTTGCTTTGTTAAAAATAAGAAAATTTGAGAACACGTATACAAAATAAACGAACTTTTGAGAAATTTAAGGAGTTCATTTCAATCTCATCCTGCGACTTAACATTGAAATTAATTAATTTAGCTCAACGAAGTTGAATTGGGGAACCATACTTCCAAAATTGTGAGGGGGAATGGGGGGATGAGTAATCCCAATGTACCAAATGCGAAATAAAATTCAGGGACCGGTCGGGAGAGAAGATCTTTAGTTTGTATATGTGTGGCCTTATTCATACAAATTGAGACATGGAAGGTGGAGAGGAGTGTGTTTTGATGAAATGTACCTGTTGTTCGTTCCTCATCCCTCCTCAGACGCTTAAGGTATTTCTGAACTTATGACGTCCATCAATATAAATTGATTTAAATTGATCACGTCTCGACCATTTAAGCTAAGTTTGTTTGATTGGGACTTTTGTCTTGCTTCGAATGAATTACTGTCCCTTCTTTAAAGATCTTATATATAATTTAAAATTTGATTTAGATGTTGTTGGAGATGGTACAACATAGCCTATGCTTATGTATAGTGAAATGCTTTGATCTGTAGACAAGATGCATATAAAATAAATGCTTACAGTGATGATTGCTCAATTAATCGAGGTCACAAATGAGAAAAATGATGGAATATATTTTTCAGAACTTAAAAGTGTATATCGATGATTTTTCATGTTCACGACAGGTTAACTCGATTGAGCATTGCGCATGTTCCTGAAACAAGAATAAAACGGATTATCATTCAGACCTGAATAATGCTCCTCCAGATTGAAGAAGACATCCCCACCATGATATATCGATAAGTAGAATCCATTAACTCACTGCCTGGTGAATTGATAGCAACACCACTAGGATTCATCAATACTACATGAAAGTTTTGGCATGTATATATGGGGATTTCCCGGTCAACTTCAGGTGCCAGTAGGCTAAAGATTATCTTCAAGCAAAATATTATAAGAAAAATATTCGATTCTCAAAATATTTTCAGATGAAATTCAATTTATCTTGAGGAAGTTTAATTTCTTAACACTTTGCTCCATCACGACGACATGTGACGCCTCTTTCTTAACCATAGCGTTGATGGTGAGCTGCCCCATAGATCCATTAGAATGTTCATCTGTAAACTTTCATATACAAAACAATTCTGTGGAGTCACAGGTGTAACTAAATGGAAAAGGATAAATGATTTAGCATAATAAATACTGCTTAAATTAATGAATTTATTAATTTGTCTGAGGCGTCAAATTGCCTCATTATGGAGGAATGGTAGCAATCTTCTCTGGGGCAAAGAATTAGGAGTCCATTATCATCCCTACAAATCTGTGTCTATGAATCATTGAACAAATACTAGCTGTGTACTGGTATCGGATATATCCTTCATCCCCACTATGTTGTTAAATTTTCAATCTATTCTTGTTAAAGGTAGGTTATCTTAATTCGGAAAAAATATATTGTCTTGCTCTTGTTATTTTTCAGTTTCTCTTAATTTCTTAGTTTCTCTTATTTTTGAGATTTATCTTATTCTGAAAAAAAAACAAGTACAAAAATGAGAGCCATGCAAAAATTTCTTTGAAATGAGACAGTGTAAGTATCATTTTCTTGTATGAGAAGTATATGTTTCTAGTTTGGCTTCATATATTTGGAATACATTCTGATTGCGTTCTGGAAAAATACTTTTTTTCAATTGCTCTCTATATCTTAGTTGACAAGCATTCCCTTCACGATATTTTGTAATATTTATTGAATGCCAATCCTGCAAGGGATTGCATGTCCGATTATCTATCCATGTCGCCCAAAATAAGGACGTTACCAATTGCCATCTTGGTCACCGATTGTATCTGAATCCAGATAGGAGAGCAACGTGGTGTCCCAGCAAATCGTATATTTTTGTCAAACAAACAGTATGATCAGATGATCCACCCGGTGATGCCAGCTATCACCAGGAGGGCGCTAACAAAGTTGTTTTATAGATAGAAATGATCAGTATGCCGTAAATACCTGTGTCTAAATGCGATGTTTGCTTCTCAAAGTGAACTAAGAAACATTCAGAAGATAGTGATGCCACTATTGCGTCTGAGCAGCACATCATCCAGCGAACCCTGCTGAAGCTGCTCAAATGAATAGCCAATTGCCTGTACCAGATTGCAAAATGAAATGGAAATGCACCCAATTTAGTACAATCATAAATCATAAGATATTCACATCGTCTCAAAACACAGGGTAGGTCTACTGAGGAACCTGATTGTGGTAATACATCCAGGAAACCAACAAGGTGGTTTGCATGTGAATTCAGCTTATGTTCGAATAAAACCGAATATGTTTAGGGAACCATAACAAAATGGTTAAATACACTAGGCTTGATGCTGATACTTAAGTGTGAAATGCTGAATCCTGAAACTGGACGAACGGGTTGTGGACATACTCGACACGCATGGTTGCTGAAAGGCATTATCATAAATCCTGCTATCATCTATAGTCGTAAAAAGAAAATTGATCTTTTGATGCAGAGAGTAGATCTACATCGTCAATTGGAGAGACGAATTGGTCTAGGTTCGATGGCATTACTCAGAACTGGAATTAAATGTTCCGAATAATTATTAAGATCGTTAAAAAATTAAGCAAATAGTAGGGGTGAGAGATTTTCACCTTAGCGTACCCCGATATTATATTGGAACATTCTTGACATGGATTAATCAATGAATATAAATGATTTATATGGGCAGATATTATATTAATAACATTCAATATTTACCCATGTGTATCTGACATTAGAAAATTTGGTAATGATATATTTAATACTCCATGCAATAAATTTATATATTTAGCCAATGAATGGACATTGCATATAAGCCTAATGCAATGTTAATATGTAATGTTCAAGTTGGGCATAGCATCAATAACAAGCCGTCCGACAAACGAACTATTGGTCTTGTTCATGTTAGCGAATGCACTTGTTAATTCCTGCAGCATCATGACGAAATTATTGAAACCAAGAAAGGGCTGATCTAACATTTTTACATCTTATAACCCAAAGAGAATTTCAACGAGAGAGCAATTAACAATACTTTTACAATCAACGATGTTGACGTCGCCATTCATCACAATATATTTTCTTCACATTTTGGATACGTTTCACCAATGTTTTGATTCATAATTAGTGAGAATTAGCAAAAGTTGCTAATAATGTGGGTTTTCGCATGAAAGGTATTCAATGTTACATGAATTTGGAGAGAAAGTATTTAAAGAATACAAACGAAACATCAAAACGTGATTCCTGTCGTAACTATAGGCATGTGCTCCGGAGTGAGTATGACAACGCTTTCGTTCTACCGTCGAATGGGTATGTATATGCTTGGATACTTTGTTCGTTCCTCATCCCTCCTCAGACGCGTAAGTTCACATGATGTGGTGTATTACCCCACCCATCCCCTCCAGCCATGTGTTTACATCTCTACATTTGAGCTTTGTGATGAAGTTCACTTGCCTAGAGAACATGCAGCCTACCAAGAGAGTCTATTTTACAAACAATAATTTCATTTGACTAGCAAAAACACACAGATTGTTGACTTTTGACACATTTCGAAAACTAAATTGTACGGTAATTCGTTCTTTTGTATAGACCAGTCCCCATTTCTGTCTTCAACATTCCGAAGAGTTTATTTTGAAATAGTAATAGCGATACCTTGTTCCATTGCAAAGGCCTTAATTTGCTTCTCATTGCTTTTTTTCCAACAGAGTAATCCCATCGCTGTCTCAGATCATGAACAGAGATAATGATGGGTCTATTCTGTTCGAGTTCGAGTTATTTGGTTTAGATAAATACAAATTCGAGCCACACCAATACAAACGTCAAGTCAGAAAGTTTAGCACTGCCATGTCGGCAATTTAAGTGCATAAGTAGTAGTAGTTTAAGTGCATAAGGGTAAGATCGATCTGAGTTTTCAATGGATATAACAAATTACTCCCTTATACACGCAGGTAGGTGTTAAAACCCTATTACATAAAAAAAACTATTAATAGGTTTTAAATGAATATCGGCATGGAAGAGCACCTTCAACTATCTCAGCCAGATTTTCGTGAAGAGTTGTTCTCTAAAATACCTGTAGACCTAGGAGAAACTTTATCGAACACCATGGAACGTTAATGGCGTATTTGGAATCGGGTAACTGTCTGGCATATACAATTCTACCTATTATACTTATTTGTTTTCACATTATACTTCATTGGGTTTCAAAATCAGGGTACTTCTTATAAGATAAGAAGTACCATGATTGATATTAAGAATATAAATAAGTTTCAAACGAGAACATGGTTATGCATCAACGTTACCGATAGTTGAACTGCCAAAGTAAACATTGGTACATTGGTAAGCGTCAATGGATCACCATGGATGTTGTAACACTAGGCTATTTTATGGGTAACACTTTCTTTAGTACTATGGAACTGACGTTGTGTTGAAGACACTTCCAGCTTTTTAAAATGTATTGTGGATGGGGGATATTGTGAATAGGCATCACCTCCGTTTATATGAATTGATTCACTAAATATATCTAATCGAAACTGGGGCTACATGTATATTGTGGAGTTTATCTTCACGCAAAGTATCTTTCGACCATTCCCCCACTCCTTCTATCCAATTTGGCATATCCCTTCCGAACCATCACACACTAACCCGAATGAACAGAAGAACCGAAACTACTTAATTAGTATCTGCATCTCGGGCATTTACAAGTTGTAAGACGTTCATATGCATCACACACGTGCTTGGTTCAGTTTTGTGAGGTTTTTGATTACCCGCCACAGGTAAAACATTGCATGTGAATCTTTGTCGTTGGGGTCAGATTGCCTAGGATTACAATAACAACAACAACACTGTTTATCTTAATCTTATAACAATATTTGTATAATTTGTTTGACATAATTCCGAAACTTGGTGTTTATAATTTCTAATGATATGAAAGTCGTGAAATATATAGGAATCTAAACTAATTTTACCTTACCTTCAGCCTGTTAAAGTTTACCAGTGAAAATACCCAATTCAGAATTTAAATTTGCAGATGTATCGCATATACATATCATAGAGTTGAGAGCTACTCAAATTCACAATTTATTGATGAATAACAACTTGAAATTTTCCATGCAGAATTGCCGCTGTATTTTCCGAGTGGACACATTTTTTTATGAATCTCATAGGGAAATATGCCTGCAAATCATGTAACAAGGAATAATCCGTAGAAAAGTTATCCAACGGAAGGCGTAACTAATCCAACCACGTGGCCTTCATCAAACTGGACTCCAATCATCAGTAAAATTAAATGTTCACTATTGAGATATTTTTGAGGATGATTAAAATCGGCATCACCAAATATCACATTGATGCATATGTCGAGATATTTTTCGTATTTTCACCGCATTCATGCGGATTTCAATCTTTTTTTTTAAACAAAAGCGATGTGAAGCATCTGAACTTACGTGACTCGATCGGCTCTCACAGTCTCGCCATATATCCGGAACTGGCCTCTCCGAAACCGATGAACAGATGATACATGTATATTGCATGTATAAATTTCAAAGTGCGCAATGAGACGTGACCTGCTCTCAACTTGGGTGCTTCGATGCAGAGATTGAGCAATACTACGTATAATATCTCCAGTTCACACCTGAAAGTCTGACCCAGGTAACCGATCAATATGCAGAATAATATAAATACTAGTTTATGCATTTCGAAGCCTTGGCATGTATGCTATATACATAGTAGGATATGTTACCGGAGCCCAATATTTTCATAATATTTACAAGCCAGGTACTGAATTTAATTTATTTTAGAAATCTCAGTTATGAAGGCCCTGTATTTTATTTTCTTCCTCTTTTTTTTTTGGTGGAAAAAATTGTACATGTTAAATAATGTTAATTAAACACTGTGCTATATTTGAACTAGGTACTAGGTACTGATGTTCAGGACTATATCGCCCAGTACGTATAGTTATTTTGCGTTTGCATGAGACAATGGGAACTGCTATTTTTTTCAAATATGTTGTGAACAGACAGTGAAAAATGACATATATACATTTTGATTTGCCAGGGGTGTCTCTTGATTTTGTCCCATTCGCATATATGATTTTTGCGTTGTCCAAGGCAGCATTAAGGAAAAGGTTCATATTACAACCTCAGCTCTAGAAGCCAAACCGTTGCATCTAGAGACTTTAAATTTGGTACACGTCATTATTGAGTGGTAATGCACAAGCCTGTCGAAATCTGATACATTGCGCAGTTATCGCACGATATGAAAACTGGACCATAAATTTGTCCGCTTTGGCTGGCCCTCATTCGAGGAATTAAACCAATCAAGGAGGATTCCGCTCCCCTATTAGCTACGTATACATTAATGCAGTAAGCCGCAAAGGCGAGAGCAAAGTGCTGAATTGGCAGTGCTGAATTGGCAATGGCAACACAAATCTCTCAAGTCATACCATTGCGGAATCGACCAATCAAATGACATTTCATTTCTGTGACTAATTTATAAGATGTCAACCCCTCTTGTACCACGGGTCGTCAATCTCCGAAGTAACAAAATTGAAAATATAGTAGGGTTAAATGCTGCTTGATTTTTGATTCTCACTTCGAGCAAAGTCACACATAAACGGAAATTGAAAGTTCATATTTTGTGCAATTGTGTTTCTTCGACTTTTTCAAAAGGCCAAGATCGTGGAGACGACCCATGTCCACTATATTTACATGGCCATCAAGATTGTGTACAAACATTTCCCTCGGCGGATAAACATAAACTTCCTGCCAGTGGACCATGAATTTGGTCACCTTGACATTTTAAAATTCATGAGCCCTGGTCATTTTTAAAACCACGCACAGCAAAACCGACACGTCAACAGTTACTCATTAGCATATCTTACTTCGGATCTATATATCCAAAACTATCTCAGTCAAGGATTTATACATCAGAAATTTGGCGATCCAACAACACATTTTGAAATATTTATATAGATCAGCAAGATACATTACGTCGGGGGTATAACATTTTTTTTTTCCAAACTAACCGTGCGTAAACTACCCATTGAGCACGCCTATGAAAACATTATTTTTATTCTGTTGCACTATTCAAATTGATTACCAACAAAGATTAAAATAGAAAGGTTGAAAAAATATTATAGATTTTGACATTTTTCTGCCCTTTGTTGAAAAAACTGGACCACTGATATTGGCATGGTGCTCTCTTTTCATTTGGCATCGTGCCAATAGCAGTGGACGAGTGTCTGTGGTCTCAAATGGGGAGTGATTCTGTCAGCTGAGTCAGGCTTTGTGGAGCATACGCTGTGGATATAGGTCTATTTGTGTCGCTCTGTTAATCAATTTCACGACGGAAACAACAATTCAACTTGAGAAAGAAATTCCATCTTGTAATTTATTTGTTTGTCCTATTCGATCATGAATGTGACTTGTATGAAAACAAACGTCCCCTTCTCAGCCGACTTGTGAAATAGAATCTTCCAAATGAACACCTGCACTTGATACATGTAAATTTCGAACAACTGTGCTAAAACACTCAATAAATGCACAGTTAGCAAGTTGTTATAAACACAAGTGTTATACAATGTAGTATAGTGAACCAAAACCGGTACAAGTTAATAGTACCAGTAGTATATACACGGAAAATTCCTGATCAGTGAGACTGAGGCTGATGAGGTCACGTAGAGCTAACATCACTGTGACGTCACGGATGGCGTCACTTGCGTTCACGTGACATCCGAGTCACTTTCGGTCACGTGACATCGGGGTCACTTCGGGGTCACAGGTCACATCCGGGCCATTTCTTGTGACGTCACTACCTATGATGACGTGACGTGTCGGTGACGTCACATCCGGTAACATGACTTCCGATGAGATCGGAGTCACTTCCTGTGACGTCATTTCCAGTGACGTGCCGGTCCACCAAGAGTTATCTGCCCCTACATTGACTTCCAATGTTGATCTACGGATGTTGCCAGATCCGGTCACGTGACACCCGGGTCACAGGTCACATCCGGGTCACTTCCGTTGACGTGACGGCCCAGCAAGAGTTATCTGCCCTTACGTAAGGCCCTCAGTGACTTCTCTCTTGCAGGAAACAAGCCTATGTTTATGAATACTATGATTGTCTTTTTGAATTTGGTGCTAATACTGTTATACGGAATATGGAACAGGTCTTTGGATTATGGACGCGGATATTCTCTAATGGACGACGGCTGAATTATGAATGACGGACCAGACGCTTGTAATTTCAATGTTAATCTACGGGGAATGCATGTATGGGATAGGAGTATTGGGGTGGTCTTTTTTTTCCTTGTGGATTTTGCGATGTAGAACACGATGAAAGGGTCTCGAGGCCAGAGGTTGACTTTCTCTGAAAAGTTTAGGCGGGTTTGGGGCGGACATGTTAATTCCATTCTGGCGCACTGGGCAATGTTAGTCCCAATGGGGAACCCACTCATGGACATTTGCGGTATGGGGTGTGGTCCCTTGTTTTCTTCATCTCGAGCTGTAGAAACACGATCGGAGGGGTCTGGATGCCATGCATTGAATTGGTTGAAAAGTGCTGATGACGCATGCGCAGTAGGCGGGCAGATCGAGGTGGACGTTTTGGGGTCTAGGTGAACCCATAGTGATCCGATTGGGTCGTGTGAGGTGTCAGTTTGAATCATTCTGGGGGAGCATCCAACTGGATGGGTGTGTTGTGGGAATATCGTCTATACGCGCATGCGCGGTAGAAAAAAAGTGTATTTGAACGGACGTTTTAGGGTCGAGATGGACCAATAGTGGTCCGATTGGGTCGTGTGAGGTGTCATCGTGAAGCTCTCGGGGGGGGAGTTCAAAAGACTGTACTAGTGTGTCGTCCGTTGTCAGCATTCTGCGCATGCGCCGGCAGGAAATTGTGAGAAAAATGCACTGAAATGGATGTTTTGGGGTCGAACGGCTCGGGGGGTATCTGTTTGAAGCTCTCATGATTTAGCGTCCAACTGGACTGGTGTGGAGTAAAAGTAGCGCAATGGTGCGCATGCGCAGGCAGGGAATGGTGGGGAAAGGGTATTGGAATGGATGTTTGGGGTCGAAGTGGGTCGGAGAGGGTATCCGTGTGAAGCGCTCCTTCAGGTCGGTCAAGTCATGGGTGGGTGCATGTTTTCATAAAAAAAGATGGAGACATAGAAATGAGAATGTTGTTCTTGTTACTGTTGAGAGAGTGTAGTCTCTCATTTTCGGGGATGTAAAAGTCAAGGGAAGTAATCCAGTTTAGTAATACAGAAACTCTACGGGTGAATTTTTCGAGGATTTTTTGGGAAAACCAGTACTATTTATAGATCACTCGGGAGTAAGGAGAGTTTCGGAGGTGCAATGGAGTGCGCTTGGAGGAGATAAGGGTCATTCTCCATCCGGCTACCTAGTAGAGTTACCTGTTTGTGCGTGTGTGTGCCTTTCTGCGCATGCGTAGAATGTTGAAATCGGACGACACACTAGTTCATTCGGATGGGTACTCTCCGTCACATTTTGTTTATCTATGTATCTTTTCAGGTTAGATTATGCAGTTTCTCATCCAAATCATCAGATTAACAGTTAGCATCAATTGCAAATATGTCTCAAATAAACATAATATGAACACAAGATGGTTTCCTTCAATAGAGAAGCGCCAAACAGTGTTCAGTGACATGATACAAGCGTCTGGTCCGTCATTCAATATTCATCCGTCGTCCATTAAAGAATTTTCGCGTCCATAATCCAAAGACCGTTATCCCATATAATAGCATTAACACCAATTCAAAAAAAACAGCCACCATTGATCACAGTATACATAAGCATAGGTTAATTTCCTGTAAGAGAGAAGCGGTCAACAGTTTTGAATGATGACGGTAACTCATCATGATCTTCCAAAAATATCTAATCCGTTTTCTTAATCCATATAATAATTCGTTATCTAGAGAATGATGTATCTCAGTTACACTTTGGTTGCGTCTGTTCATATGAACACCATGAGGATCTTGAAGTACATGGGTTCGTACGGCTCCCAGCCCTAGATTAGGATGAACATAAGTTACGAAACCTAACGCCATAAATCTTGCACGCTACGCTCGTATTTTCTATCAGCATGCGAAATATATCTCCAAATTTGAGAAACTTTAAGTGGAGGCGTTTGGTGATATACTGTGGGGTTGATTAAAATCACCACAATCTGCACAAGACCTGGCAAATTCTTCCATGCGGTATATGTATACTCCACAAATGGGTAGTCATCTATGTAAAAATTGTAACCGTCTCTCTTGCCGTACAGTCGACGTGAGCGACATAGGTTAGATATGATGTTCCATCTGGGTTATCAGTGGTTTCTTTGAAATCTAGTGAAGTGGAACAAATATCTTTCACAGCGCCGTTAATACAGGGGATATCCAGTGCTAGGATATCGTCTATATAGCATTTGGGAAATGAGAAGGAACGGGCTTTGGAATGGTTATATTTTGGCAAGTTCTGCTCGTAAGCGTTTTCATACGATAACAGATATAGGTCTGTCAAAAGTGGTGCACAATTTTTACCCATGTATGTACATGTGGTTGGTTTATACTATTGCCGTATTTCACACAGATAATCTTAATGAGACATTCAAGTACTTAAAAAAACAAAGAAACGTCCAAAGAATAATACTCTTTGCGTGCAATAGCACCGAGGAAAGCCTTATGCATTATGACATTAATATACCGGTGACCAGTTTTATTGAACAACGATATTATTAATGACTTTTCGTATTTTCAGTATCCGCATGCATTCGACATCTGATCTTTTTGAAATGGCAGCACTATAATTCTCCCGAAATTATTTAACTGCTTGCAGGGCTCTTGCTAGCAAAGTAGACCGAAGTTCATATGTACAACTTTTGGAACCAGCTATAAATCTAGCTTTGTATGTTGTATGCATTTATGCATTTTGGGAGTCCAGTACAATGTTGGTATATCGGTATGAGTGGTAGGAACGGAAACAATTCTTTCGTTGAGAAACTGCGTGTGTTTGTATCCCCCAAAGCAAGTCCATTCAAGTAAGTCGGCACAGCGGCAGGTGGAACAGCTATGCTCGAATCCTCAACCAGCACCTGATGATCCGATAGAAACGAGAGCAAAATACAATTCTAAATCTGGTGATGTCCTAGTCACGTTACGGCAACGTGTCAATTTATTACGGCGTAAAACGTATACGTTGAAACTCGATTTTTGAGGGGGCTTGCCTTTTTCAACGTGTAGCCGTCTCTCTGCCACCTCCTGACACCCTCATCTGTTTACTGATTGGCTAAACTGAAGTCAACTGTCCAATCAAAAGCTTTTATACAAATCAATTAACAGGTGTGTTGTAGAAGTTGAAACGATTTATTGTATAAATGCAGAGTGGACATGTTTACTTCACGAGAACATTTGACTACAGCTGTAGGTGATTTCTCACAGAATATGCTGAGCGTGCTAGTAGTTACCTAGCCTAACGGGTCGGATGAATTACATCCGATATTTATATCCGGTCAGAGGACTAACTGGGATATATTCCACTTGGGATATCAAATCCAAGTTTGAATATTGAAATATATCCTAATTGGGATATTTTGACCGATTTTCATACTAAACGGCAATGGCGAATTTGGGCATCTAAACTACAGAGGATGTAATCTTCACAAAACTGCCAAATTGATTGTATAATTTTGCCAACTTTATCTCGCCGAAATTATTGTCTGTTTCCCATCACTCACCACTGTTATTGTCTTTCTACGAACAGAAAATCTAGCAAAATATGCCAGTATAAAAATATCCAAAGCGGGATATACCAGTTAGCTCCGACTTCTTTGGAAGATTCATTAACTTTAACAGTTTGTTTTATCGTCCCCGCTCATCCCACTGTGGAGTTCTTTTATTTATTATTTTTGTTCAGCAGTGTGTAAGCCGCAAGTTGTTTTAGTAACGTATGCGGACAAGCATGGAATGCACTATACATGCCAGAGATTAGAGAGCTAATTTATGACTGATCATGCTTAAAGAAATCATTAGAGAGCTGTCAAAAATGTATGTATTCTGCTAACAATATTCTTCAATGTTGTTTGTTTTAACCCTATATGGCTTAGACATTTGCGACATGTACAGGCCCGCCCCTCTAAATATTGTTCTTACCCCTAATACGCTAGGGAGCTGAAACTTACCATACTATACCCTTTGGTCTTTGACTCTAAATTACTTCAATATGATAATCTACAAAGTCACGGAGTGTCAGCTCTCAAGTTTATTGTTGTTCCGGGGATTGGATAGAAAGCTTGTTAGGGGGGTCCATCATGGCAGCCTCAGGCCTTGTAGGGATAACGGTGCTGAGCTGATGTTACTACATTCATGTGATGCTATATGATGAACTGTTCTTGTTTTTCATGATTCCAACTATATCCAGGTCACAAATACCACCAGGTGGAACGAAATTTAGTCCTATAGCACAAAGTGATGCGGAATATCAGCTCTCAAGTTTTTTTGTCGTTCTGGATGTAGGATAGAAAGTTTATGGCACAACGTGATGAGCAGTGTTTTTCCTTGTTCAGGTAAAATTAATTGAATGATTTATAATGAACACATTAGGGCAGTGTTGTACATGATGTGTCAACATTTTCTATGTATGGTTTGATATTAAAGCATGTAATTTAATGGCTGATTTCAATTGGTAATATATATTTATTTGATGTCAGTATATACACTAATGATTTATGCCACACAAACCAATATCTGTGCATATTTATATTAGGTTAATGAAGCTCTGCTCTGTAGATTCCCAGAAAATGTTCTAAATTCATCTGTAACAATATTGAATGACAGAGTTCCCCCTTTAATCTAAATTACTATGTCATATTGACTTCATGCAGCGTTTATTATACATAATACATCTTCTGTTTTAGGTTTAGACCAACTGATGTGCAGTATGTAGCTCGTTCAAATCCAGCTGAAGACCCCGGATGGCAGGATATGTAAACAATTTCAACTGTTGGCATCCACAGTACAGCCAATACAACTTATATGCACATTTCTAATGCACTCTTTTATTATGCACGCTTGCATTTTCCTCCTTCTACTAACAGATATCAATCTACACCTTGGCTTAGCGCGTTTAATTATGCAGTCGCTTATTATGCACACTAGCAATCGACTGACATGTTCCAATGTACACCTCTGTTTAGGTTTACACCCAGATGGGATGTAGCTGGTTCAAATCCAGCCAGGGGTCACAAATGATGTCCGCCTAACCCATGCGTTAGATTAATTTTATGCGCATTTCTTGCAACTGCTTATTAAGCACACTATACATTTGCCTCGAACTACTAACACTTATCGATGTACACCTCTGTTTAGGTTTACACCCAAATGGGATGTAACTGGTTCAAATCCAGTCAGGGGCCACAAATGATATCCGCCTAACTCATGCACTAGCTTAATCTTATACACATTTCTTGCAACTGCTTATTAAGCACACTAACATTTGCCTCAATCTACTACCACTTAATAAAGTACACTTCTATTTAGGTTTACACCCAGATGGGATGTAGATGGTTCAAATCCAGCCAGGGGTCACAAATGATGTCCGCCTAACTCAAGCACTAGGTTAATGATATGCACATTTGTATGAAATTGCTTATCATGCACACTAGCATTTGCCTTGAACTACTAACACTTACTAATGTACACTTCTTCTTACGTTTACACCCAGATGGGATGTAGCTGGTTTAAATCCAGCCAGGGGTCAAAAATGATGTCCGCCTAACTCATGCACTAGCTTAATTATATGCAAATTCCGTATACAGTAGCTTATTTTGAACGCTAATATTTGCTTCAAGGCGATCTTCATTTCTTTTTTATGTTTGTATTCTCCCAATGTCCATCGGCTAACATATCTTTTGCATATACCAGAGAAAATTGTGTGTTCGGATGACACTGTTACCAAGGCAGTAGAGGCGCTCTTGTTCTTGAGAAGGTTGACATACCCAAACAGATTGGCTGATCTGACCATTGTGTTCGAGAGATCGGGGAGTGAAAGGAGTATTATATGTAAAGAGGTGAGTTTTGAATGTTGATGTCAGTGAACGCATAATACCGTTATCACATAAATATGTGTCTTTCTACACCTTAGTGATTTTTTTCCAAGAGTTATGCCCCTTTATCATTGCGAATACTTCGATCAGCACAACTGATTGTTTACTCAATTCTTTTGGAACTTGGCACATAATTTTCAACATTATTTTCACCATGTGGATTTTCTACATCCTAAGCAGTTTTTCATAGAGTTATGTCCTTTGTGATCCAAAATTCTCTCCGAAAAGCACATAATCTTAGACTTTTCATCGGACAGTTACAAAATTGATACCATGCATATTACTGTCACTGGTTAAAGATGTGCATGTGACATTTTGAATCTTCATGACTGTTGACCCTTTATAATTATCGATAGGCTTCCGGACTACAAACAGATGGATAGGTTTGCCAAATTTGGTAGCTGTACTGAACATGGCTCTGAAGATAACGCACGGACAGTGGTGACGACAATACCACTAGGCCAAAATTGCCAAAAGGAAAAAAAAAAGTTTAATATTTTTATGTAGGTACTCATTCGTCTGTATGAACAATTCAGCCATTTACTCCTGAATTTGAATCAAAATCCTTGAGTGACAACTTTGCAGGATGTGTGGGGTTTTATTGATGGCTTTTCAGGACCATCTGTCGGACAAAGCGTGATCAAAAGGTTGCTTTCAATGGACACAAAAGATCCCATGTTTGAAATTTCAAAACATTGTTGTTCCCACTGGGTAGAAAGTTAGTTTATTGGGGCAATCGTCGCTATATAGCTGAAATATAGCTGAAAGCGACGTTAAACCTTAATTCTCTCTCTCTCTCATATTGGGGAAATATGAGGGAAGAAGGCATGATGCTGGCATCTTGGGTGAGAGTGGGTTGTTAGGGCAGGTCAGAGCTCTCATGAATGATCCAAATGGAGAAACATTTCTCCGTATGGAGACCCTGCCTACCCATTGTGTGCCCAACTCATCACAGGAGTCAAGGCCGAGTATCTTACCCCTCAAGGGAAAACTTATCAATCAGGATATGCCCGCCCTGAGAACAAGTGTGGAATGAGTTTTTGGGAAAACTGTGCGAAATTGTGCTTTCCTTAATTTCAAGAACCACAAATTACATTCACAATCAGTGGAGAAACTTTATTCGATTGTATGGCAGCCAGTGTCTATTTCAATTTGGATCCTCCTACAGTGGAAGAATATTTGCATTAATGACTGTTTTCTGCAATTTACATAGACTTAGGAGTCGTTGGATTCCTTTAAAGGGAAAGCCAAACAGTATGGAGTCACTTTTGGTAGAAGACGCGGTTCTGAGTAAGATGCCGTTTACAGCATGTAGACAAAATGGTTGTAGAGATATTGAATTCTGAAATATAAACCTGATAGGGATTCTGTGCAAATGAGATTTGATGTGCCACTAAAGTAAACTCGAGATAAAGAGCTAAGTTTATATTGAAATGTTCACTGACTTGTAAGACTAATATTGCTTATTCCTAGCATTATACAAACTATTTACGTTGGTTTTTGGAAGAATTCTTATAATTAGGAATGCGTTTACCATAGCAACAGGTTACTAAGGGCTTCATACTTGAAATTACATTGATGAAATACATGTATTAATTACTTGAACTACGGTATTCAAGTTTCTGGAATGGAACGCTTTGTTACTGGCTGCTATGGTAACCATATTTGTTCAACTAATCAAATTCCAAATATGATGTAAAGTAACCATCCTATAAACATAATGGTAATGGAATGCCAGGCCCATATGCATACCAAATTTATGCACGCGATCCAAGAATCTTGGATGTGCAAAAATCTCAGCAACCAGTAGGAATATTTTATTTCATGAGATAAAGGTTACATATTTTAGAACAAATACATATGTCAATAACCTATCTCTTTCACAGACGTTTCGGTATTCCATTTGGGTTCCCCTTTATGAATATGTACATGCGTGAATTATGACACTGTAGCTGAATTCGGAAAGACATACCGGTATCATCTTTTGATATAAATTGATACAACAATTACGTGAAGAGCACAACAATTTCAAGTATATTTTGTGCCAAATAGATGTGCATTTTTTTACAATAGTGACGCATGCAGAGGGACAGAAGAAATGCATATTCCTTGTCTACACGAAAAAAATGTAGTTAGGAGAAGAACAATATCCAATAATGAGCATGTCAATGCCTCAAATCACATTCATGTACAAATTAATAATAGTACTCCGAAAATATTAGCGAAAAAATATTTTTCAGACAAAGAGTTCGGCATATACATGTATTTATTCATGTCATTGCCAAGAATGGTAGTTTACATTGACTGATTGAAATTGTAGTTTAAGAGCCCCTTCCCATACGGGTTTCGCGGCCCATCAACTCAATGTTTTATTTAAATTTCACGGTACATTTCTTAGTTCACTCAAGATATTTACAAGCGCTGTATTTTGGAATAAATAAATAACAAGGGGAGACAAAGGGAGGAATAATAAAAGAAGAATCGTCTATGTACAAGTCCGTCGGTCAGTTTTGGTCAGGTTTCAGTTCATACTGGTAAACATGTGTTGATTTGTCATTGCACTTGTAACCGCTTGGTTGATTCCTTTGTCGTTGTAACCCTTCGTGCACACAAAGCCGTTCCGAAAGGAAAAAAAAACTTGGAAAACCGTGGGCATCGTAAGGATTCCTCGAGAGGGGGTCGTTTCCTATGCTTGCTTTAAAGAGCCCAGTACTGTGATGTCCAAAATCGGAAAATAACATGCAGTTGGGCGCTGAGAGGCAGTTTTTTGTGCCCAACGACATTCCTAGCAACGCCCTTGAGAACTGAGCGGGTTCTTCCAGAAAGCTGTACTTGCAACAGTGCTTGAAGTGTATATCGGGGTACATGATGGCAAGCCACGTCCTACATTGCGTGAAAATCAAAGGATCATATTCTGTATTAAACAACCGTCACCTCAGGGGTAACGCGTCTGGTTTCGATTAGAGTTGAGTATTCTGTTTCCGGACGTTCTCTTTGGGGGGGGGGGTCACTCAGGACGCTGTTTTATTCTTGTTAGCGCTATCCGTATACTGTTTTAGGTCCTCAGTGTGTTGTGCCTATCTGTATCACGAAGAAATTGATGAGTTTGTATAATTTAGTGTTTTTTTGTGCAATGCTTGGATATATTCTCATCCCACAACAGACCCCATCTTGCTCACAGTCATGCATGATCAATAGCAACAAATACTTAAATAAATGAATAAATAAATGAATTAATAATTAACTGAATATATGGACAAATTCAATACTAGGCGAATAGATAAATAAATATTGTTGCATTTTGGCCGAATCCATATCGTTCGATGGTCATAAAGTATTTGTAGGCCAATTCGACAGACGGCCCTCATTATCAGGGTAACTCCGCTATCACCATTTCCTATATTTTATGTCGATTATTTTTCGCTATAGGCGTTTTGACCGTGTTGCCATTGTTATGCATTTATTTAACTTTGGCCGTCGGTTTTTGGTGTAGCCGAGAGCTTCCTCTCCCTGCAAATAAACTCGAGAGTCATCATTCTTCAAACTACGCCTCATCGAGTTTTGTTTTACAAAATCTGTACATGTCACTCGGAAAATATATGTAGGTTTATTGTTTTGATGGGAAATTTAAGCCGTACGACGTCGGGCATATCATTGCAGGGTAGTTTCTCTGGGTATTACATTTACCAGGTTACCCCATGTTGAGGCGCCCACACAATAAGACGTCAACGATGCTCATCCATTAACATCAGCTGAGTGATAAGAGCTGATCTGTCTTCATAGCTCCCGAGCTAGCGTATGTAATTCCGCTTAAGCCGGTGCTAGGAGCCATGTGGATACTTTATAGTCTCCACATGAACATCTCCAATAAAAGCGTGGCTGCGATACTAAGGCTACGTCCGAGAATCCACCGTATTCTCGGGTCTGAATGTTAGGTGCCGAGGGATGCTTACCTGTAGAGTCATATGGTTGCTTTTTAGTCGCCAGACGTCGTCAATTTTTCCCACCTCATGCATATCGCTCCAAATTATAAGAGAACACTTATTTTTATGAAATTTCGAGCTTACTACTCCGGCAAATAAACTCCAGGAGTATCGGGAAGTTGTGGATATGCAATGTCTTAATATCATATTAAATGGTAGAATAATAGCTATGTGATGTAAGCTATTTAAGGTGGTGTATACCTTATTTATTAGAGGAGTTTTCGGATTTAATATGATAGCCAACGACAGAGGGACCGTCAATTGTTAATGCTCGTTTTCCTGTGTGTGTCGATGGGGGTCATGTTTTGGACATTTGAGTAGAAAATGTTCTACCGTTTCTTCTGCATTATTGTATGAGATACACAGTGGTGATGCTCCTTGATTAGCATAGAGACGTGTGATTTTAGTGCAGTTTTGCCTAGTCTTAATCTTGTGATGATGCGGTCGTCACGTGTACTGTCTAGCTGGAATCCACAACCCCATCTTGTCCCCTTATCTAGAATATTATGTAGCCATCGGTCACGGTTTTCTTCGTTCCATTCATTTTCCCATTTACTATCTATTTTGATTTTAATGATAGAATTTACTTCCTCGGTTCTTAATCCTACATGCACGGCAGACGCAGTTTTGTTGAGGCTGTCGTTGGCTGTCCGATCGGCGGCTTCATTTCCTCTGACATTTATGTGTGTCAGTGTCAGAGATACGCGAGAAAGGAATCTCGTGTTCTTGAAATAATCTGTCTATTGAGTCCTTTTCCCATTTCGTTTTCAGATATTCATATTGACTTTTTAGACCAAACAATTGTGACCTGGGTGGTTATCGTCCTTGACTATGTTTTCCCCTGCATATTTCATGGACAGTTCCTCTTGTCTTAAATGTAAGGGTTTTTCGTTGGTTTCTATTTGTAGACTACATAAAGGAGTTCGTTTGAACGCCCGGGTAGTTATTTTTAAGGCCGAAAACGAGATGCTGTCTATTCTTTCTGACTGGATCTTGCATCCTGATTGCTATGCGATTGAACCATAATCTAATTAAGATCAGATGAGAGTTTGACATAAATCGATTAAATTTTGTTTCTTGGCCCACCAGTGTGTACGTGACGGTTCAGGTCTTGGTCACCCCGAATAATTAATTGGGCAATGTGGTCTTTCCAGGTGAGTTTTCCGACAAAAATCATACCTTGGTATTTAACACCAGTATAGAGCTCGAATTTCTGGTCTCCTGGTGATAGCTTGAACCGAGTGCCTTTGGAATTATATCTATTAGTTTCTTCATGAAGCCACCAGATTTTCACAAGGCAGCATCGCCAGCAGATAGGGATTGTTCAATTTCGGGATGTTTGGCGTCAATTTCGTCGGCCAGTCCGTTGATAAGGATATTAAACTGACCACGCTGCCCTGTGGACTCCCGTTATCTAGTTGATGGTCTATGGATATGGTGTTTCCAATACGAATACGAAAACCGCTTTGTGTTTGGTTCAGTAAGTTGTTGCTTTCCAAGTGATATTCAAGTCTAGTTTTTTACCATTGTTTCCATTGTTTTGCATAAATTTGACGTGAAAGAGATTGACCTATATGACTTACTGTTTGATGGATGTTTACCAGGTTTCGTTATTGGGATAACATTAGATGAATACATTTGTTTGGGAATTGTTTGAGCTTCCAGCTCACATTAATTAGTTTCAAAATTTGTTCCTGGGTTTTGTTTCGCAGGTGCTTGAGGATTGTATACCCTAGTTTGTCTTCGACGGGCGAACTTTCTTTGTCAGAGTGTAGAACTTTTCTGTATTCATTAATATTGAAGTCTCCGTTTAGATAATGTTCTAATTAGTTAGTCGGGTCATTTTACCGTCTCGTTTCTTCTTTGATTTTTCTGAATTCTTGTTTTAGATTGCTATCGCTACTGTTGGATGCGAAGGATTCAGCAAGATATTCTGCCTTTTCAAGATTAGTTTCTCTTGGTTTAGTACATAACTGTGAACTCAATGGAGAAAACCTTAATAAAGTTTCTCTGGATGATTATGTTCGACGACTCAGATTTGGCGACTCTTTGTGGGCATATTGCGAGCTCGGGACTGATGCTCAGTGAATTGAACTTCCAAGTCGGACTGATATGTAAATTAAGAAAGTAAAATGTCGTGGTATGCTTATCAAAATTTCTGCTTGTCCACTTATAGGGACATTATCACGCTATGCTACAATGACAATTTCAATTGATGCTGGCTCAGAGGGGCTTCTGCTTTGCCCGGTTCATTGGGGGTCAAATATTGTCGTTTCGAAACCTCGTTCGGCGTCGGATATCACAGATATCTGCTCTGAATAAGAACTTGTGTTCTATTGTTACTCCCTCGTTTGAGTCGTGTCTTCTATCTAACGGTCACATAGTTCATCATTTTTCATCAGTTCACTTTACATGGCTATTACGACATCGCTCTCAAATGTTTGTATCTAATACCGTTCAAGCCGGTGATAGGGTCCGTTTGGTCATACCTTCCAAGATATCCACATGCACAGCTACAATAAAGGCGTGGTTGGCATACAAATGATCACAGAAATCCGTTTTGGTTCGTCTGATGCTTGTAGAAATATGCTACCAGTACGCTGACATCGTTTTCCACCACCCGTTGTATGTTGCGTTTAATTTTTGCTTGTATATGGTGAGATTCTGCTAGAGGACGTTTCGTCCTCGAGGCTTCCCCTCTGTAAAATTCATTGTGATTGTTTTGTACCTGATAAACATGGTGGAGAATGAATACTAACCTGCAGTTTATTAATACCCCCTCGTTTGAGCCGTATTTTCTATATAACGATCACATAGTTAATAAGTTTCCATCCTATAACTTTACAGGGCTATTACATCATTGCTCTTAAATATTTGTATCTAATACCGCTCAAGCCGGTGGTAGGAACCGTGTGATCATTTCATTCAAGATGGCCACATGAGCAACTGCAATAAAAGCATGGCTAAGACACAACCCATCACAGGAATTAGTTTGACTCGTTTGATTTAGAAATATGCAGTCAGTATATTTGCCTGTGTGGTCTTGTGACTTCGTGTCAGTACGCCGGCGTGTTATGTTACGTTAAATTGTCTTCGAAAATCTTTGTTCAGGTCAATGTGCACCATATAGAAATTGCTACAATGAAAATTACGTTTAGGGGTCACGTCCAATCGATCGGGACGGTTTCTCGATAAACGAGTAAAACCGATAAATGTCTCGTCTCGAAGGGTCCCGGTTTATCTCTATCGATTGTTGTTTCGGTTTGCTCCCGGTTTCCTCTCGAAGTAAAAGTCCACCTCGATCCACCTCGAAATAAATCGACTTGCTTCGAGAATGGAATCGAGATGTTTCAAATGAAGGTTTCAACCATTCGGAAGGTGTATGCTCGCTCTATATGTAATTCTCTGTGAAAGCGAGACTAATCTCGACGGGTACATATGCATGAAGCCATGGATAATGAAGTACAGTAAACATGATTCTTTTAACATTATTTTGTTATTCCATCTAGAGATCTGTAGTCGCATACTTGCTCTGACAGCGGAATGTTTATGTTTGGAAAGAAAAAAAACACATCACCAATCGTATTACATAATGTGGCTCATTATTATTCGGTGTAAATTATTTCGAACCTGTTTTAGAATTCGAATCACTTGATGAGATATGTCCACGAACCGCGAATTAAAATAAATTCTAAAAGTCTGGAATAAAATTCCATATAATTTTTTTCTGAAAGTATATCAGAATGGGAGATTTTCGTTGATATTACTTATTTGATAGGATCGTGACTTTTAGAATTATTTTACCTCGTTTCTTCAATGATTTCCCCGGTTTTCAGAAATACAGCAGCTTTAAAACCACAAGAGCGGCTGGTAATGCATTGCACACCGGATACTATAAACAAACGCGCGACTGATGTGTTTGAGCATTCCACATAAGCTTTTTACACTAACAGCACGTGGTATTGTTGTAGCAAAATGTACATCAGCGTTGATTTAAAGCCTGATTGCACTCTGAATTGGGCGCTAATTACTTTCATTATTTAATTAATTTGCTAGACACATGAAACTAGCAATAAACAATAGAACGTAAATATCTTGTCAATCAATGCCAAAGTGTTTTTCTCAAGTTTTTCGTTCAAAGTAATTAACCCTTCTCTCTATTCGCTGTTGTTTCAAGCCGACGGTTTCCAAACACCGACTGTGGTGTGAATTATCAACACCTCTATTTCCGATTGTCATTATTAACCTCTATCAGACAAGCTTATATCAGAAATAAACTTTGTTGATATAACTGTATAATCTTCTCACTCGAACTATATCTCGAGACAGTAATTCTCAGTAACATGGAATCTGCAATGAATAATACAAAATTATTAAACGAATTACACACCGAAGTTAAAACACCGGTCACACTTTATTTTTCAGTTGAAACGACCCATATTTGCTTTTGAAACAATATTATAGAACAATAATCATCGCAATATCAATATCATTATTATTCAGATTATTTCCAGTTGATGTGTCATTTATTCCGCGTCGGATATTAGTCAGATATAAAATCAATGAGTGAGAAAATCATTCAATTTTATATTCTTAAGTTTAAATGAAACGTTTCCTTAAATGAAACTTATTCTTCATTTTAAGTGAAACGTTTTCTTCCAAACGGGTTCAGAAAACATCAGATAATGGATAATATCGATTAAACATTTAACAACACGAAAGCCATTCTAAAAACAATTAGTTGTCGAGATTCTATTTTATGCTTATACGACGATCGCCCCCCAAAATATGGTACCCGCACAACAATTTGATCGCCTGAGAAGCTAAGAAACGACCAATTTAAGTGCAACAAAACGCGGACCCCCTTCGAGATTACCCATCATTTTCGTATCCATCTCGAAAATCGGGACGTTTCGATCGAGATAGAACCGGGAGCAAAGCGGGAGAAGTCGCCAGGGGCCCCGGTTCTGCCCTCCCGGTTTCAGCCGAGAAATTTCTCGATCCATCTCGAAGGCATCGAGAAAGTACCTCGATTAATTGGACGTGATCCCTTAGGAAGCTTAACATATGAACAAACTCAAACGCCACTCCCATTGTTGTGTTGTGTGGATGGACACAAATGATATGTGAGAAGGGCCTAGTGGTTTGATGTAGAGGGTGATGGCGGGTCCGTGTAACCTTGCACAGTTAAATTTTCGTGTTGCGTTTCTCAAAATCAAAAATTGAAATTTAACCGCCAATTTGAATTTTTCGTTTTCTTGCTTTTGTAATCGCATAATCAGATATTGAAATTTGGCCATCAAATTTCAATTTTCGTTTTGGTTTCTCAAATCAAAAATTGAAATTTGACAGTCAATTTCAGTTTTCGATTATTGTTTTCGTTTTCTCAAAAAAAAAATTGACAGTCAATATTCAATTTACATTTTTTCGTTTTACTTCGCGCAAAAATGAAAATCAGGTATTGAAAATTGCCTCGAGTTGTCCGGTTCTTGTTTTTGTATTTTAACTTAGACGTATCAATGTTAATTGCCCATGCGCAAGGGTTATATGGCGTCACTTACGGTACGACGAGTAGAATAGGAAAAGCAAACCAGGTAGTATAGGAGGCGAAGAGACAAGTGCGATTCACTAAACGGGATAACTGGCGACCGGCATTCCCGCTATGGCAGTATAAGCCGACTGCGCGTGAGCCGGCCCAATAGACAGATCTGGACAGGTGGCATCCCGCTATTCTCGTTGATTATTAGCACTGGGGCTTTAGCCAATCAGGACACAGTCTTGGATTTTCCCAGTAATAAAAATAGATGTTGTAGAGCGCTCACGAGCAAACAGCATTCGTGCACACACGAATTTTAAATATTGTACTTCTAAAGATACAAATAAAAAATACTGTAATACCAATAAGAATAAAGCATGGCGCTGATGGGCGCGAAAGAAGCACACATCCGCCATGATTGACGCCGGACGACTCATCCGTCACTATTTTTGGAACCTGGGGCGTTGGGACGTTTAAGCGCCCGTCAACACTAAGCCTCAAAAACGCTTTATGATCCAAGTACGGGTGTCAAACGCTTCAACGCATCGACGCCGTGGTTGAAAAATCTTTCATCAAATTAGTGTGGACATCATCTCATTTCAACGCATTAACTTCAGACAGAAAAGGATCATGTGTATATAAACTATCGATTTACTAAGAATTTTGACAGCAATATATTTTTAGCTGATATATCTGACGCGCCGTGGTCTGTGATAGATGTCTTGGTGACGTGAATGACGGTATGGCAGCATGGATGGATATATTCATGCTAGCCCTCGATGACCATGCGCCTCTTAAACGCAAACGTGTTATACATCGTTACCGACCTGACTGGTGGACAGATAAACTAACCGAATCTGTCAAACTGCGAGACCAATGTGACCCAGCGAACAAACCGGGGATGGCTAGATACCTGAGAAATAAGACGGTCTCCATGGTCCGCAAGGCTAAAACAGACTTAACAAGTACAAATCATCTGTTTGGAAGTTATTCAGAGATCTCTATCCAAAGAAACAATCCTCTAACCCGTGTGTGTTGGATATAGAGGACGGCGAACTGATCGACCCTACTGTCATCGCAGAGAAATTTAATGAATATTTTGTTTCTCTGTCTAGTCAGTATACCACTGGACGTAGTCATGACCAGTCCAGCTTTAGCAAACTGAAAGAGTTTGTCAAAGACAAATTACCAACTGGTGCTCTTTTTCAAATACCTTTAATGTCAGTGGACTACGTCGCTGCAGAACTGAAAAAGCTGAATTGTAAAAATGTATGTTGGGCTGGATGGTTTGCATCCTAAATTTCTGAAGCTTGCTGATGATGAAATAGCCCCATCACTTACAAAGATATTCAACACATGTATTACTAGTGGCGTCTTCCCGGGTGTATGGAAGATTGCGAAAGTAAGTCGGCTTTTCAAATCTGGGAGTGTACACTGTCTTAACAATTTTAGACCAATTTCTGTCTTACCTATTTTATCCAAAATTTTAGAAAGGCATGTTCATGAATGTTTTTTACCAGTATTTGCAAGACCATTGTTTATTGTCTGAAAATCAATCTGGCTTCGAAAATTTCACTCTTGTCATACTAGATTTGTTCAACTTACAGATACGATTATTAGTGCTATGGATTGTGGGATGATGACAGGAATTGTACTGTTACATTTTCGAAAAGCATTCGATTTGGCGAAACATAACATTCTACTGCAAAAATTACAAATATATGGCTGTAGTAACGACACAATGAATTTCTTTAATTCATACCTCACCGATCGATATCAAAAAGTTAGTTTTAAAGGTTTGATTTCTGACTCTCTATCTGTAAACTGTTGAGTCCCTCGAGGTAGTATTCTTGGGCCTCTGTTTTTTTTTCTTTTGTTCATAAATGACTTACCTATGTACAATGACAACTGTGAAGTTCATATGTACGCAGATGACTCTACTCTGACTAGCTGTGGTAATTCCATTGAGTCAATTGATGCTAACTGCTAACTGCTGTTCAAAATGTTGAAATATGGTGCGACGAAAACGAAATGACACTGAACAGTGAAAAATCCAAGACAATGTTAGCCACCACTTCACAGAAACGATCCAGGCTGTTATCCGATCATTTAAAACTTACCGTGGCAGACACTGTCTTACAGAACGTAGACAGTGATAAAATCCTGGGTATAATTGTCGACAAGAACCTAAACTGGCAAAACCAAGGTGATTCTGTGTGCAGCTAAATTAGTCAACGCATTGCCTTACTACGCCGCATCAAACGCGTTTTACCTGGATATGCACGAAGACGATTTTTCAATAGTTTCATCCTGCCCATGTTTGGTTACTGTTCTGCTGTCTGGGGTAACCAACAAGTTCAACAAGTGGACAAACTGATAAGGCTGCAGAAATGTGCAGCCAGATTAATTCTAGATGAGCCTTATACTACCCCGTCACTAGAGGTGTTTACCAGACTAAAGTGGTTACCATTTCAATACCGAGTAAATTACCATCGTGCTACACTTGTATACAAATCTCTTACCAACGAAAGTTCGTCTCATATGTGTAATATGTTTTCCTCTAGTTTGTCATCTCGATCGTTACGTTCTTCAAAGAGAATGATTTTCCCATGTTGTAGAACTGAATTGTTTAAACGTAGTTTCAAGTTTCACTCTATGAAATTATGAAACAGTATACCCAACACAGTTCAAGCAGCCCCAAGTGTAAATTATGTTAAGAGAAATTGTTTTCACTTCTTTTTCAATACATTCTTAGCAGAGGGCGTACATTTCGTAGAATTCTAGGTTGTATCATTCATTCATACATTTTTCAATGATCAATCTTAGCAAATGGTGCGCCTTTTACTGAATTGTAGCTCGTTTATATATTTCTATACACATTTAAGCTAAATATTGTAATTTTATATTTCAACACTTTTATAATATATATATTTCTTATTTTATATTTGCACATCACCACAACATACTTTGTATATACACATACTCGACCTCATGTATAAGTAGCCGTTGGCTAAATGAGCATTTCAAGCTAAAATAAAGATTATTATTACACACGTGCACACACGCCCAAGGTGAAGTTCCTTTGGGGTTATGATTAGGGTACTGCTCAACTTAAATGTACTCATATTGATCCAATTTATGCCTGCAATCAGTCTCATTAATTACATTCCAAGTAATCACAATAATTCTGGCCCTAACAACTCGTGCATTTATACCGTTATTGTAAATGCCATCAAAAGTTGTTCCCCCTTATAATGTCGCTTGGCGGGAACAGGTTACAACATTCTTAGAAATCGGTACAAACGCATTTATTCCATATATGGAAGAAAGTCGACAATTACCCATTTCATTCCAATGCTATTTTGTGCATGCAATATAATCATTAGGCTAAACATCTTAGAACGCCTAGTTTTCGTTACATGTGTACCTGCACCTATAACTGCTGAGTCCATAACTGCAGGTTATTTCCCACAAAAACACGTGCTTACTTAGGTCACAGCTAGGTATGCACAATTTCCGCATAAAAATCCAACTAATAGATTGCTGTCGTTTCGCCAGATGCTTCATAATACTCTTGTAGTCATTACTGCATATCGTTCTACAAAATAATACAATAATTCCTACCTGAAACGGGAAAGAAGTGCAGTTACAATCAACGTGTATCCACCGAAGGAATTCTCCCACAATGTACTACTTGTCGCCGCCACGCCTAGATAAGACCAATCGGAGTAGTGTCCCCTTGACCGTGGACAAATTACAAAGGCTACAGCCACCATTAGCCAGCGGGAAGAAAGGTGTGTTAAGGGTACGCTAGTGTACGCCACTACAAATTGACCGACTTGAAAAACATACTGTTGGTAAAACTGTAATAATACTGAAACAGTGCTACTCCCGAAAGTTAAAATTTTACAAGATGAAAAAAGGGAAAAATTATGAAAAAAAAAATAAAACGATAAATTACTTTGGGGGGGGGGACCTCAACATAGGCTACGTGAAGTACACAAAAAGTCAACTTCAATAACACAGAATTGTTCAAAATATCAGTAGGACGTAGAATTGAGGAATGGGCCTCTGGTATTTGTGGACAATCCACGGGAAAAATCATCCGAACCGTTGTTTATTAGCATCACAGTAATGGCGACCACGAACTACTTCTGGCGAAAACTACATGGAATCAGACCGGAGTTAATCACTTTCGGGTCCGAGCCTTCGACCTACTTTGTTTAGAAATTTGAAAGCAAATATTTGTGGATTTTGTAAACTGGCATTTTTCAGCATTTCTGATAAATTTGATATTTCAGATTGCAGATGAGTCTTCAAACTTCCTGGTGTTGATTTGGCCATTTTGGGGGAAGCTTGGTGGAAGGATATATGAGGAGTGGGGATGAAAATGCTCTCTGTTTACAAGCTGAGTGATACTCGGTAACACCGGTCAGCTGTCAATGGCGGCAAGTTGAAATGTTCATGGTCAACGTCCGTAAAGACTTTCACTGTTAATGTCCCACAAGGTAAATATTGTCATGCCAAGAGGATTTTTGGCGATTTTTAACGTTAATACAAGTACCGGAATTATTAGTAGACTTACGCCTGTCACCACACATTCACATACAACCAGAGCAATTTAATCGTCACTGTGGCTACAGTTTTGACTTGATCAGCCCCATTTTTTCCAGGCTGACTCATGAACAACATGCAAATATTGAAATTATTCCAAATTTAGACTATTGATTTTTTAATTAAATTAAATTATTTTTTATATTAATTTATATTAATTTTTCGACTATTAAAATTTTAAAAAAGCCAAACGTGGGGTGGAATTTACATCATAACGATGGAAAATATCGCTTGCATTCTGTTGGACCAAATATATGCAAAAAATGGCTGATTTTCAGTGCTTGGGCCAAATGGTCAATGCAGAATATGGCAGGGTCCGTTCAATGCCATTGGCAGATATGGTCAAATTAGCTTTCAAGATCCCAGGGATTATGAATCGAAGAAAAGAAATGCACAGTCTTTATTCAAAATCTTACACCTCAGTTCATAGCTGGATTGCTCGCATTTATGCGACAATCATTTATGTATAAATCCACTCCATATCAGCCTGGAACGACATGAAATTAATAACGATCGGATCACCTGTAAAACTCAGATGTTTGTTCCACACACAAAGAATATCCAAAATGTCTTTTGCATTTGAAACTTTAAGGGGGTAAATAAAATATGATAATCCAGTCATTGATGAACGGTAGAATACCTGGCGATTTGTTTGCGGAATTTACCTGTATTAATCGATGGGGTAACAGCCTAGTTGATTACTTTATAGTTAGTGCTGATTATCTCAAATCGGTGTTGGACTTGAATGTGCACCCCGCTCTCTTGTGTCTCGGACCACTGTCATGTTACTATGCAGATCAAAACAGGATTGTGGAGGTACAGGCGTAACTTAGAATCGCGTGCTAAATCAGAATCCTACCCATTACCTACAAAATACATCTGGTGCCCAGAGGAGAAGGATGATATCATAAACACAACTGTTAATTCATACGATTCTTATTGTCGAAATATACAAGATGTTCTTGGAGAGAAAGAGACGGATTTGAATAAATGCGTAAAGCTTATCTCAGATTTATTAACAACGGCTGCTCATAGTTCACTGAAAAAGATCAAAGCTAAAAGGTCGAAACAGTCCACTGACAATAAACATTGGTTTAACAAAGACCGTAAGAACTTACATAGACAAATGGTCAAACTTAACAATGATTTTAATCGCAAAAAAAGGAATCCACATATCAAGGCCAAATACTTTAACAAACACAAAGAGTACAGAGCTAAAGCTAGACAATGCAAACAAACTTATCAGCAGATGCTTCTGAATGAACTTAATTCTGCTTTCGATAGTGATCTCTCAACGATTTGAAGAAATTGATAGCAGAACATTCGTATGACAATTCCGATAAAATTGATATTAATGACTGGCATCATCACTTCAAGAAGTTACATAATTCGTCAAAGGAGAACATGTGTAGATATAAAGTAGAAGCAGTACGAGAAGAATAAAAAAAACTCGAAAATAATATTGGATCTGTGGAATTAAATACACCAAGAACAGAGAAGGAAATGGATACGGCAGTAAACACTTTGAAAAAAAAATAAAGCTGCGGGAGCTGACAGTATCAGCAACGAAATGCTGAAGACAGCCTATCCTCTGATCAAAGATATAATTCTCCCTCTTTTCAACACACTTCTTACTACTGGTTTGTTCCCTCAGTCATGGACAGACGGGATGATAGTACCCATCCATAAAAGTGGAACACCCTTGGATCCCGACAATTATATGGGAATTACGCTTAATAGCTGCTTGGGGAAGATGTTCTGCCTAATATTGAATAACAGACTTGTAGATTTCATTGAAAGCAAGGGTCTGCTGTCAAAATCATCAATAGGATTCAGAAAAGGTCACCGGACTTCAGATCATATCTTTACAATGAAAACAATTATCGACAAGCACACTAAACGCAAGCAAAAATTATATACTTGTTTCGTCGACTTCAATAAGTCATTTGATTCAGTTAGGCATGATGCCTTATTCCTAAAACCGGGAATACAGGCTCTATCTATCAAATTATCCGATCCCTGTACCTCCACATAATTCCAGAGTGAGAACAACACACTGTATGAGTGAGAAATTTCCTGTGTCTAGAGGAGTGCAGTAGGGAAATGTACTGAATCATTAATATTTAATATTTTTATTAATGACCTTTTATTAGATATGGACAGCGATCATTTACCCAAAATATGGGATGAACATGTACACTGTCTAGCCTGTGCTGATGATATTGTGCTACTGTCTTCAGACAAAGCGGATCTACAGGCAAAACTTGATAGACTGGGCTCATTTGTGGCTCAGTGGGGCTTATTTGTTAATGTAAAGAAGACATAGACAGTGGTGTTTGGTCTGGCAAAATGTAGTACAGATTCGTTCTATATAAACCATACCAAACTGGAATGTGTCAATATATATAAGTATCTAAGGCTCATACTTCACAGCAATGATAAATTTAACCAAGCCGTCATAAATCTAGCTTCCAGGGCTGATAAAGCCATCTCCTCGGTTAAACACTCATTAAATCCCAGTGAGCTACAGGCGGATCTCGCGTGCAATATTTTCGACGCTACAATTAAGCCAATACTTTTGTATGCATCGGAGGTCTGGATAGGCTACTCCAGTTCATACAAACAGCTGGACTCATTATTGTGCCTAGATGACCACTGTGAAAAGTATCATTTAAGGTTTGCTCCACAAATTCCAAAGCTGTAAATTTGGCAGTTCTTAGTGAGCTTCGTGGAGTTCATATGAGAGTGTATGCTCTTTTAAAAAGTGTTAAATATTTACTTCATATCCAGTCCTCTGATCCATCGTCGCTATTATATAAATGTTATATGGAACAAGTTGAAGAATGTCAATCTAACAATACGGCAAACTGGGATTCATATATAAAAGATGTATTACAGGAGACAAATTGTCAGCATCTCTGGAAAACCCAAACATGTAAAAAAAGAACGAGGCCACTTTAAATTTCATGAAGGCTTTCATAATTGAGAAATTTTCAGTTTTATGGGCTGGGAAGATTGCTGATTTTTCTAAGATGACCTCGTACTGTATGTTCAAGAAGAGCTTTCTCTCAGAGGAAGCTGCTCTGAAAGTAAAAAATAGAAACCATATGTTCGCCCTTATTCAGCTTAGAATCAGTGCCCATAAACTCGGAATTGAACGTGGAAGATACTCAAATACCTCAGGTACATGACCGTCTTTGTCAAACATGTCAGCTCGTCGACGACGAGATGCATTTTTTACTCAGTTGTACTAAGCATGTCGATAGACGGAAAATTATGCTTGATGAGATTAAGTGTCATGTGCCAATATCTCAAATTAAGGACACGTTTTTCATTGACCTGCTGTCGTCAACTGATGTAACCGTCCAAAATGCCTTGGCTAAGTATACATACGAGTGTTTTAGCCGTATGTAGAAAATAAGAGTTGACAGTGCTCCAGCGATGTTTTGTATACATCGCTACAATATTGTGTTTGTGTGTTGTATCTTGTATTGTCACTGTTTTTGTATGTTCATGCAACTAGTCTCTCTATCTGGGGCCCAAATGTGCAACGCAGTATTTGATTTAATTTGATTTGTGACTGGTATTGTCAATCTTAAGTGAGTTTCCATATGTGTGGTCCTGTACGGCATCATCATCTAATTGTCCTTTTTTTACAGTCAGCATCTCCTGGATTGCCCCGATTATATTTCAAATGCTTGTAGATGTTAGCTCCTGTTTGCTTGAGTTTTCGATTTTTCACCACAGTCCTGATTCGATAGCTTTTATGGTACTCTGAATCAATCTCCATCGGCTTTGGTGAGAGAGAGAAAGCACCCCCCTTCCCCAAGCATTCAACTTTGGCCATCATGGAGGTCCCCAATGTATTGTTCATCCTGTGGATGATTGATGATGCTCGACCAGGAAGATTTCTAGAGAAATTCAGATTCAGGTAAGGATACACTTATAGACCCGTTGATGGCTTCACATTTCTGTGTGACTGTTTTGAATCCCAGTTGCATCAGAGCACTTTCACTTAATTTCATTTTCAGAATCTCCTGGAGAACAAATTTGGCATTTTCAGTCGTATTCAGATTAGAGATCTTATGGGTAGCGGGGAACATGGATTGCAGTCACCAACTATTCGAATATCCCCTTCCACACATCAAAGAGTTTCTCCGACATTTCGAACAATCTCCAGAGTAGCAGAGAAGTGTGGCCTCAAGCACTCTCGGAAGATGGTTTTTGCTTTTCCGCAAGTTGTCACTGTGTTCTTTCATCATCTCTTTGAATACCATGCCGCATCTGGCTTTTACATCCTGACTCAAGACTTGCTGGGATTTCTTTTTAATTTCTTTGTCTTTCCCCAGAACATATCCTCACTAAACTTAGCACTGTTACACTTTCTGAACTGAGATCTCTCCAAATGAGTTGGGTCAGCCAACCTCGTCACTTTCCGCATGGGATGGAGGATTTGCATTCCAGCCTGCATTCCTTTTGCAAATTCTCCATCTCCATCTGCTGTGACATATCTTACCAACATCTCCTGCATAGCAATATCACTTCCCATGGCCTTTCCCATCTCGAACTCTGACCATGGGACATTCACATCGAGAGTTGTGGTGCAATCTTTATGCCAATCGGGCACTTAACATCCATTTCTTTTCTTCTAAGCCATACATCAGTCCAACATTATTTTTTCTCACGTCTGTTTATTCAACTCTGTTGCAGCAGTTCCAAACATGTTTGCTGTTTTTTTTGCATGCCGCTTCGGGATGGAGGAGGAACATCCACTGATGCGAACAGTAACCTGGCTCTGGAATTCCCCAAGGAATAAATTGATGGCAGCAGCATTTGGTCCAGGTATTTTTGTCTTGACTTCTTCATATAATTTATAATGGCGAGAAAGATATCGACAGTAAACACATTGCATAGATTGAGACCATCCCAAATCCCACTTTTTACACCATTGTCACTGTTTTTGTATGTTCATGTTCATCCCAAATCCCACTTCGTTCACTGGCTATGACAACTTTCAGAATATCACAATCAGGGAAAGTAACTCTATGCTCCTCAATCACATCATTCCACACCTGAACCATCTTCTTGTTATTAACCATTCTCATGCCTTCTGTATCATCAGTATTTTTATCTCTTATATCTTTCAAATTTGAAGCCGGTTTCTTTGACCGTAGTAAATTCATGGATCCAGGGAAGCCCTCGGTTTCTGTAGCTTCAACTGTCCTCTTGTCTATGCCAGGGTTTGTAACGGAGGTGAACGCATCTTGATGTAAACTTCTCGTTAATACAGCACCTTCAGATGATGGTCCAGTGACAGGGATCAGATCTGAGCTGTCGGCCATAGCTAACATGTGGTGTCCAGGATGCCCTTTTGCAAACTGAGTCAACTTCCGTCTAGTTCTTTTCACAGAGATGTAGCAGAGGTGAAGAAGTGATCATCAGTTATGTTGGCAGTGGATTTTATTCCCATTTTAAATACTTTTTGCTTCTATGTTTTGTATTGACAGGTGTTGTCTCTCTGCAAACATTGCATCAGTTGACGTAAAATGAAACAAAACGATGTATTTCTTCATTTTTGTTACCAGTATGAGTTTTTTCGGTAATAATAACTTTATAATTAATAACTTTAGTTACCTATTACTGCCAACAAGATGTTTCTCTGTAGCTACATTCAATTGAACTAACAGATATTCTTCATATGGGGGTTGTGTGTACCATGAACAACTCAGTGTTATATTGTTGAATGTGTTGTATACACAACTATGTATATTGATGTGACCTATAATATGTTTAAACATGTTTTTGATCTCTCTATCAACATCAATTTTAAGACCCGTGAGATAATCATGGGATGACTCACTGATTACATGGAGAAATTAACCACTGTCATGAAGGAGATTTTTTACCAGATGTAACCCAACTAAGCAGCTTTTAAGCAGATTACGTTTGGTCGTGTCTTGAATTTTTGTTTAAGTTTTAAATTGAAAAAAAAAACAATCATGAAAATTGAATTAAAATAATAACAAAATAATGAGAAATAGTGTTTGACATATCTAATCAATGCTGCATACCTTTTATAATGGGTAGAATGATAGTCTGCTGGGTGCTTTTTGCCAGATGGAAAAATACTTACAGGTTAGTGAATTATTTTATCTTATATTTGCAGCCCAATAGTAAGTCATATGGGACAAAATGCGCCTTCAACATTTCTGATAAATTTGATATTTCAAATTGCAGGTGAGGCTTCACACTGTACTTCCTGGTGTTGATTTGTCCAATTTGGGGGAAATCATGGTGGAGGGATACATAAAGGAGCTGAGTTGAAAAGCCTCTCTGTTCACAAGCTGAAAGACATTCGGTAACACCGGTCAGCTGTCAATAGCGGCAAGCTGAAATTTCCATGGTCAACATCCGTCAAGGTAAATGTTGTCATGCCAAGTGTATTTATTCATCATGACTCTTCTGGATTTTTGACGATTTTTACGCTAATACATAACAAGTAACGGAATTATTAGTAGACTGATGCCACATTAATCCCTTCTTCTCTCCGGCAAGTTGTAAAACCACAATTAACTCCCCTTATATACAGAGTTGCCCCCTCCTTGATGTGTCAGTCAGCCCTTTCTGAATAAAAAAGTGAAATATATAAAACAAAAAAAAAAGAAAACAAAACAAAATAAGTACTTTGTGTACAATAAATGATTCCATAATTTGAAATTGATAAAGAAGATGTATGGTTAACTTGAACTGAATTTCATATAAGTCTGTAAATCATCTCACAGGGGCTTGCTTAAATGTATCAGATTGGTGTGTATACATAATGCACATGTATGCTCCACTATTATAAGTAAACAGAAGAGACACATGTGTCCTTACAAAAATTGAAGGGATCCCTCCTCCAGATCTTCCACTAGCTGTTGATGGTCAATTTCATATGACTGCGGTTCGTTTTTATATTTTACATCATAGAAAGCTGTTCGAGTTTCATCTCTCCCACGTAGAACTGAAGTAACATGTCCTACACACCAAGAGTGAAATTACACAGCACATTGCAGCTATGATGGCATGACTACAATGATCAGGCACAATGGAAGAAGTATACATTGGGCGGGAGGGGGAGGGGGGGGTCGGGGTCGGTGTTGAGGAGTCCCATTTGGGGGAGGGACTAGGAGGTGAACATCATGGGGGATCGTTCTCTGGAATTTTGATCCAGAACACACAGGGTGTTTCCGAGGCCTAATAGGAGTAAAATGTGAGAATTCTGATTATTGGAGGGTGCAATACCCCCCCCCCCCCCACCGCCTTTCCACCACCCGTGAATTGATAAGCATACATAACTCCTCGTTATATTATTATTATAGTCATCACCATGATACTGACAGACATCAGCCAACACAGGACTTTATATTACATCCTGTATATTGTATACTAGTTTGAAAGTAACCCCGAAAAGTGAAGCACATTGTACACAAAAGTTAAACGAAAAATACGATTTGTCCAAATTAGAGAACACAATTTTGTTTTTCTAAATATTTTTCTTGCATTAACAATCAATATTCGTGGAGATTCCTCATCAATTAAGTGTCAGATTTGAGTCAAAGCATACCTATTTTGCCAGATTTCAAGGGCTTTGGGTACGTTTCCCTGCCTTAAAATATTTTGCCGCGTCAAACAGAGGATGTGCCGAAATTAGCGTAATCTAAAGCCCTGCAACAGTTAACCTCACCTCAGGCCCTGTGAAAGGAAAGGGAATGTACATACCAATGTACCACGCAAAGGTCTGTTTAGCTTTATTTTCAATCCACTTTTTTCCTCCATGAATTTGCTACAAGTATTTCTCCTTGGCTGTCCACATGTACTAGGAACAAGGGTAGGTGGCTCCAGGACACCGACGCTCTTCATCCTTCTGCCAGTAGCGGTAGTGTTGTCAGCTTTCAACGTTGATAGCTGGGACGTTTCTGTGACATGAATTGCTTTGCTATACAGATTGGCATTCTGAAGAAGTAAATAGAGAACGCAAAACTAATTTCAAATCGTATTTTGATGTTTAAATAATTAATATAAATTGTAATTAGCTTGATAATTCATATCATATACGCAGTTTTGTGCGTCTATAAATTTTAGAAATTGTTGCTTGATCAATATCTATATGTTCATGTAATGGTAAATGTCCCCATTTACTTGGTTATGCCTTACAGAATAAGCAAACACGAACCATATCGCACTGGGGCGAAATGTGTAAAGCCCTGATACCGTGTTAATGGAACAAGAGTAATAATGAGCAAGTGGGTCAGTTCCTAAAATCCCTCCATTAAACTCAGTTAAATGATATGATGTGTACGGTACATTACTTCAATGGCGATTAGTGTTTATACTTATGAGTGAATGATGGTAAATGAATGTTGGTGGAAGCAAAATGGTGCTGTTGATGGTATCCATTGGAGATAATCTAAAATAACATACTCATGATGATGGTGGTAGGATGTAGTGAATTGATGGTATAGTGAATCGGAAGAATAGGGTGAATATATGCTAGTAACCCTTATCTTACTCAGGACAGGGGGTTTGGGTGGATATTTCGTACCAAGGAATGTTAGTTCAGTGATATACTGGATGTGCATTCAACTTGTGCATCTTGAATGATGGTGTGCAGTGGATTCATGTTTAACTGGTGAATTGAGAAATACAACTAGCCATGCTAGTCCTGGAATTGACTCTCGCACAACAGGCTGTTTCCCACCGCGGGGTACACTTAGTTCAGGTAGGAATGCCTCAAATTAAAACTGTTGGAGTTTTTGGGAGCATAATATTTTTCCATAACAGTTGACCTCTGAATATTCCCTCTGCATGTAAATCAGGGGGATTAGTACAATGTAGTTCGAACGAGAAGCGAGAGAGAGAGCGAGAGAGAGAAATGAGGTTTAACGTCGCGTTCAGCAATATTTCAGCTATATAGCGACGATCAAACAAAATTCTAAGTATTCAAGTTAATAACTTAGTAATCCAACACATTAAGACATACACACATTAAAACTTATGCAACAAACCGATTTCTCTCAAATAACCTACATGTAAGACACACTCCTCCTCACCCGACCAAAAAGATCTTCCAAAGTAGTCGCTTGATAAAAAGAATCTCTTACAATCTTAAAATCTATACAGTCGACAAGAATATGTTTCACTGTGAGATCTTCGTGGCATGAAGTACACATTGGGACTGATATACTGCTGCTTGTCCTTGGCATTGCATATGGTGAGGATGTGACTTTCAGAATCAGTTCACATTCTTCTTTCGTAAAGCAGACACACTTAACCTGGTCGAAGGCGTCTTCAATGAAAACATTTTTCAGTTGAAGTAGAATGTTCACCTCCGCCAAACCTCCAGACCCACTGTTCTCTTCTGCCACTAAACCATCTGGACTGCACACGAGGTATTGATCTTTAGCATGGATGACCAAGCCACATGCTTTTACAGTAACTGGATTTCCCTTTGTAAGTTGGTATTCCTTATATGTCTCTATGTCAGCATCTTCTTGATCAATTCATATTGTGTGAATAAGTTTCCCTTGAAAGAGGTGTAAAGAAGACAGTAGATTAATGGGACGGAAGATGTGTTGTCTCGTCGTGTTAGAATTTGTTTGAAGTTGGATGAGGTAAGACAATGTTTCCATTTACTGTGCCATATTCCACTATAACTCTGTCCATGAGATTATTCTTCGATGGCAGCAGCAGCCCCAGGTGTTGGGCAAACACGTTTGGAAAAGTATAATATACAGGATTCTTCAAGGTCTTTCTGTGGCACATCTCCCTCGACTTGGAGACTCTCATTTCCATAGGCCAGTTTAGCCACTTTCGTATGGCCTTGTAATTATCGCTGTCTATTCCTTATGAGAACTCTCCTACGAAGGTCAGCCTTCGCTTTATTTACAAGACTATGTTGGTGCTTCTTCGTCTTCACCTGATAGCATGTCTGGAATGGTTTATCAGTTGGTTTTTCAGACACTTTCTGCCATACTGCTGGGGACCAGGCCTAGGCCCAGAGATGAGCGCAATGCAGCTCCATAACACCAAGCTCCCTTCTGGCAAGGAAATATCTGCTCACATCCATCAAATGTTGACCGAATGGCCATCCAGAATTCACAGAGGTTTGTGGTTGAATTTGTGATTAAGGAAAGTGACTTACTTGCTTACTTTCTCTTGCTCTACTTCTGTGGTGCCTTCTGTCCAGAACTTGATCTGTTCCTCTACAATATCTTCCAAGTCCTCATCCTCTACGAATTCTTCCTCCGCATCCTGTAATGTGCTCTCCTGCACATCAGATTCTACAGCAGCTGTGTCAGGTGGGGTGGAAGATTTCTCACCAGTTTGTGTCTTTCCTTTGCAGATTTCAGAATCACAATAACATTGGTTACCAAATACATGCCAAAGGCTGCCATGAATGTCAGTAGCCAATTTTCTGACAAATTCTGACTTCTGTGTGTTATGGCATAGCGACAAAAACACACAATATGAGCTCTCCTGTTCTTTATCAAGCCATGCCGACCTTTATATTTCGGGCTGTCCACTACCAACTTTTCCAGGCAAACATTTGCGTGAATGATTTACACATTCCACTTTTCCAAATCACGGCACCAGTGTGATCCTTCACTCACAAGGTTCGCCCACAGGTGAGAGAGAGAGAGAGAGAGAGAGAGAATTAAGGTTTAACGTCGCGTTCAGCAATATTTCAGCCATATAGCGACGATCAAAAAGAATTCTAAGTGTTCAAGCTAATAACTCAGTAAACTAATGCATTAAACACATTAAATACATTAAAATTTATACAACAAACCGATCTCTCTCAAATAATCTAAAATACAATCTTCTTTACTCGACTAAAAAGATCTTCCAGAGTAGCGGCTCGATAAAAGTTATCTCTTACAATCTTAAAATCTATACAGTCGATAAGAATATGTTTCACTGTGATATCCTCGTGGCATGGAAAACACCTTAGAACTGGCTCTTTTTTCAGCAAATGCTCGTGAGTTAATCGTGTATGCCCGATTCTACATAGTAGTGAGGTGGCTTACTGAAATTATATTTACGTAAGTGACGAAAGCGTGATTTTTTCACCAAAGGATCCCGTAGGATCACTCTCTTGACAAATCTGTGGCTGCAAAACAAATTCACAAGTGTGACGTCACAGTAACGTATCTTTGACGTTTATACTTTAAATGTATGCTAAAATACAGAATATCGTCAAAGTAAGGTTCTTGAACTAAACCACCACGGCTTTTCCAAATGTAACAAGCTGTGTACTCATCAAATGTAATTAAGAGTTCAAAATAGTAACATTTTTCAGACTGTATGGTGAAAAAGAGGAAACGAGTAGTATAGAAAGCAGCAATTTTGGGGGTGCGTGGGGTGTGTTTGAGGGACCATCCGTGGTCCGAATGCGTTGCGTGAGGTGCCAAAGTGAAGCTCTCGTGGTGTAGATTACGACTTGAGAGATGTCCATGTCATCCGTGACGTCATTGATGATGTCATCAGTGGGAGTAGTACCCAAAGCGCACATTTTGGGGGTGTGAAGGTAGGTGTTTGGGGTAGAGATGGACCATGCGTGGTCCGAATGCGTCGTGTGCGGTGTCAAAGTGAAGCTCTCGTGGCGTAGACCACGACTTGAGGGATGTGCATGTCATCTGTGATGTCATTGGTGACGTCATCAATAGGAGTAGTACCCAAAGTGGGCATTTTGGGGGTGTGAAGGAAAGTATTTGGGGTAGAGATGGACCATCCGTGGGCCGAATGCGTCGTGTGCGGTGTCAAAGTGAAGCTCTCATGGTGTAGACCACGACTTGAGGGATGTCCATGTCATCTGTGATATCATTGGTGACGTCATCAATAGGAGTAGTACCCAAAGTGGGCATTTTGGGGGTGTGAAGGAAAGTATTTGGGGTAGAGATGGACCATCCGTGGACCGAATGCATTGCGCGAGATCGTGTAGCAACGCCCAACAACGCCAAGCCTAACGGTTTAACGCCATGGTGAAATAGCTGAAAAGCTCTGATTTTCTAGATATTCAATGGAATTGTCACTAATTTATCGAAATGCAGTGACGCCTGTCAACGCCCGTTGTTACGCCTTGATGCCCTATATGTACGCCTTAACGCCCGTCTCAACGCCCGTCTCAACACCTTATTCTCTTCGCCATGTTCTAAAACCATTGTACAAAAATATATCTACAAATACGAGAACCAGCGTTGGTTAGGATGGCCGAGTGGTCTAAGGCGCCAGTCTCAAGATCGATGAAATCTGACCGTGGACCATCTGCCGATACGAAAATGTCAACCATGCGAAATATATCAGCAGTCTTCTCCGGCGTATGGGTATACTGGTCTGCACATGCGGGCGTGGGTTCGAATTCCACTCCTGACTCGCACCCTTTTACTGGTCACACGGAGTCATGGAAAAGAGAATGTTGTTGTTGTTGTTGTTGTTGTTGAGATAGTGTAGTTTCTCAATTTCGAGTAAATAAAAGTCAAGGAAAGTAATCCAGTTTAGTAGTACATAAAGCAAAAACTATCAGGGTTAATTTTTCAGGGATTTTTTTGGAAAACCCCTGTTCTATTAAAAGATCACTTGGGAGTAGTGGAGAAAGAGGAGTTTCGGAGGTGCAAACAAGCGCGTTTGGAGAGAGGTGGCGATGTTCGCGCTGGGTACTTACCTCAGCGTATCCGGAAGTGACGTCACAGAGGTCCTATGCAGATTTTTAGGCAAACTTGTGGTCGCGGTGGACCAGCGCCGCAACGCCTATGCTAATACCTTAACGCTTTATCTCAACGCCATAACGCCCTAGCATAACGGCATGACGTAGACAGATGAGAGAACAACAACAAGGATGACAGATCAATCATGTTATTAGCGCCTCCAGTGCATCATACCCACACTGGGGGAGTTGCGTTGGGTATGTTTACAATTCAAGTAGGCTCGTGTCCAATTAGAAGTCGTCGTTTGAGAAAGTTTAATCTTCGGCCAGAATCGCTTCTGGCCTAAGCATCGTCGGGCAGGCCAGGATACTGTAATGACAGTATGTCCTAAAGCACTTGTTGCGCATTGGGGTGTAGTAAGTAAAGTGGTCATTATTGAGGTCCGCAGGGCTATATTTGAGAGATTGAGGTTCTATATCTCATCCAAATATGGAGTGTAGGGTTTCATCTTGAAGCTCTCGTTGTGTAGATCACGTTTTGAGTGATTCCCATGTCATCTGCGGCGTCAATGGTGACGTCATCAGTACGAGTGGTAGCGAAATTTAGATTAGTTGACCAATACATATGGACTGATAATCCTATATGTACAGACACCAACACCACCACCACCTCCACCACCACCAGGCTTTGACGCCCGTCATCGCCCGGTGGTGGTGGTAGCTCCCGTAGGACGGAGCTCTTGGATCGGAGCTCTTGGAGCACGAAGCTCTTGAAGCTCGGAGCTCTTGGAGTCTGAGCTTGGTGCTCTTGGAGCGCAGAGCTCAGAAGTGACGTCATCGTATGCATGCGCACGCCCTTGCACCCCGTAGGACAAAGGGTACACCAGGGTAGCTGACTGGAGAGATAATCTAGGCAGTGCGTTGTTTAAAGATTTCACAATTTCTGCCTGAATGTTTACATGTACCGATACACTGTACGTAGACTGACTGTATGGTGAATAAAACATTATTGAGTCATTAATAGGTCATGACAGCTGATAAAGTGAAGTAATTGAGTGTGATCTATTAACCCTACCTGGCCTGGGGGGGGGAGGGCATTATGACCCCCCTACCAAACTTTCTGCGCTATCTCCGGAACGACAAAAAATGGAGAGCTGAAACTCCCTGACTTTATAGTTTATCATATTGGGGTCATTTTGAACCTATTTGCATACCCCCTGAGCAGATGCTCATGAGTAAATTCAAGATGGCGGCCACGTGGCGTATCAGAAAAGTGATGTTTTTGCAATATTTCTTCAAAATTTCTGCTTTTCCGCGATGAAAAGTGGGCAAACACTATTTTATTTCACATCACATTAATATTTATTAATTTATCGTGCAATTTTTGCGGAGAAATTGCATAAATAAAAAAATCGGAAAATCCGACCCAAAAATCGACCAAAAATGCCGTTTTTGAAAATGACGTCACTGTGACGTCATCAAAGCGGCCATCTTGTATTTGTTTTACATTTTCTAGTAGAGCTTGACTCAGGGGTATAGTGTGGTAAGTTTCAGCTCCCTAGCTCAAGGGATAAGAAAAATAATTAGGGGGGGGGGGCCAGGTCCCAAAAAGCCCAGGCCAGATTGGGTTAACATCACAAAATATAAGAGATAGATAGCTGATAAAGTGAAGTAATTGATTGTGATTATAAGGGATAGATAGCTGATAAACTGAAGTAATTGAGTGTGATGTTTTAACATCACAAAATATAAAAGATAGCTGTTTATTGTATTTCGGTAAAAATTGTGTTAAACTGATGAAAATGCCCAACAATAATTCTCAATTTGATGACAATTTTGATCTCATCAAAGCTGGCCTATCTGTAATATTGTCACGATACATTTACTGAACATCAGTACCATGTACCTTTCCTGTAAAAGTGTTAACCACATGAAAAAGAAATGCGTACAAAGGGTAGGCGGTTGGTTTAGGTCAACACATTTTACTCCCTCCCCGCCCCCCTTCAAAATTACAACATAAAACCCACCCTATACAGAGTTCAGCTTGCAGCCATAGATTTTCTGTGTCCTGGAACAATCACAAATCAGCATGCAAAAGATAATACTTTTGTCAGAAATGTAAATAATTTTCGATTTTTTTACGGTAAGCCACTCGACTATAGTCTAATCATGGCCTGATCGAAATGTTTCTGGCTGTTCAGATGAGTATAGCCTACAGTGTTTTTAACTTGTGAAGTTTATTATTATCCATAGCATACCACAAAGATTGAAACAACTTTCTCACATAATGACAGATAGATGGTCTGAAAGGGAGAGAGAACTAAGATTTAATGTCACGTTCAGCAATACCTTAGGTATATAGCGACGATAAAACACAATTCTAAATATTCAAGTGAATAACTCTGTAAACTAATGCATTAAAGACAGGTGCATACATTAGCATTTATACAACAAACCGATCTCCCTCAAATAGTCTAAAATACAATCTTCTTTTACTCGATTAAACAGATCTTCCAACGTAGCTGCTCGATAAAATGTATATCTTACAATCTTAAAATCTACACAGTCGATAAGAATATGTCTCACCGTGAGATCTTCGTGGCGTGGAATACCTCTTCTTGCCGGCTCTTTTTTCAGTAAATGTTCGTGAGTTTTATCGTGTATGACCGAATCTACATCGTCTAATCATGGCCTGATCGACACGTTTCTGGCTGTTCAGAGGAGTATAGCCTACTGTTTTTTGAACTCATTAAGTTTGTTATTATCAATAGTATCCCATAAAATTTGAAGCAGCTTTCCCACATAAGCACAGATGGATGGTCTGAAATCGCTGTATGGGATTTCAACAGGATCAACCTCATTATCTAGGGCTGCCTTAGCCATTTTATCAGCATCAGTATTGCATTTGATGTCAACGTGACTAGGCAACCAACAAAACAAAACACAATATCAATCTGTTGATCAAATCGAATGTCATATTATTGCAGAATATTCAAGATGGCGGGATGATCTGAATTTCCACTTTTAATCGCTTGAAGGCAAGACAGTGACTCTGAGAATATGACATATTTTTTTCCTTTTAGTGGACCCAATACATTCCAAAGCTGACAATAAAGCTTTTGCTTCTGCAGTGAACATTGAACTTTTACCTATTTCGTCAATGAAATTTCTGCTTCTGGTTTGGCTACAATAACTGCCATGGTGGAGTTGGCACGAGCTTGTTAAGTAAAATTTCACTAAGCTTAATACCAGCTGCCACAATGTGTGGTTTCATACGAATTCCAAGAGGTGGACTGATGGAGGATTTCTTTAAATAGAAGTCTGCGTACTCAGGGATGAAAACACAGTTATATGCAGGATTTGAGTGGTTTGATCGCAATTTTGTGATATATTGCAGTGATAGTTTGATTCCTCGAAGTTCTAAAGGAAATTCATCTCCTTCGACATATAAGCTTTCTTTAGGGGGTGTTCTGAACACACCGAGGCAAAGTCTTAGTCCTTGATGGAGAATAGGATCTAGCTTTGCCAAGTTTGACTTGCTTGCACCGTTGTAAACAATACAGCCATAATCAAGTATAAAAAGGACAAGTGGCCGATATAAATGGGGAAGCGTCACGGAGCAATCTCCATCTCTTACCAATTTTACGTAACGCATATGTTCTGCTTCACATACCTGAAAACCTTCCAGGATTCCATACTTTGTGAAACTTTCTTCCAGTATTGGAAACATCCATGCTCCTTTATCCTCCTTTATCTCCGATAGTAAAGATACTGCACTACTTGCATCGAATACAGGTGTTCAGTATCTTTTTGGTTGCTGGACCGATCACGACAGCTACTCCACTAAGGCCATTATAAGTATGACGATGAGTCCCCTTTGACCAATCTCCACCAACAACTACCGTTATGTAGGGTACACCTTCATGGCAGTTCCCTATTTTCACTGCGATTCGTCTTTTCTCTTCACCATTCAGTTCCAGCTGCTTCTGCAGGTTATGTGCCCACTACACACGAATATCATCTCCCAGCTGACAGAAACTGCTTTCCGATAAACCAGGAACTCCCATAATTCTCAAAGATTCATTGAGATGTGCTGACCCGCCTCCAGTCACCATTTGGCTCCATTCGGCTGGAACATTAATTTCGGCAAATAAAAGATAGATTAAGTTTTCGTCTCACATCTGACTGGTATTGTTTTTAATAATGGCACGAAGGAAAGTCTGCGAATGTCTGTAAATATAAAGTGTTATGACACATGTAGGAATGCAGATCATGAAGATAAATGTTGTGAGTATACATGGGTATGCGGATATTTCGCCCTGTGGACATTTCCCCCTCAGGATATATTCTTGTACTATGATAATGTACGAATGGGTTACAAATTTGTAATGTTGACATAAACAATTTGGAGCATTTCTTTCTTAGTTTTAATTATTTCCTATATTTCAATAATTTGACATAAGAAAACAATAGTGTACGTAGTATAAGTTAATAACGATTACACATTGATAAATATATATTTTTGATACATAAAATATCCATCATTTTAATTAACTATTTAGTGATAGTGCATGTTTAGGGTATTAACTAGCATATAGTAATAAACTGCATTTATACATGTATTGTAGCATAAATTTGATTTTCTATAATTTAGCATGATTAATTTAAACAGTAGTATAGTATAGGTTGATAATCGTGGCATTGATATATTTGAAACATAATATGCCGGTGTAATAAACTTTGTGATTAAATTTGGTAAACCATGGGAATATTGTCAAATTTGCCACAACATATCATCCAACAATGTATATGTTGTCTCCATTGAAGCCTTGGGGTATTGTCTAAAGTCATATCCAATTTATTTATGAAAAATTTAAGTCATAAAATAATGAAAAGATAATCATCAAAATCGTTTTTTTAGTTATAACGTTGTTACAATTTTTTATTCAATCATACAAATCTTGTAAACTGCATCTTGAAAATATATGAAGAGGGGGAAATTATGTCAAATTAAGCTGACTGAAAATAATTGTATTCGTCAATATTTTAACTTTGTCACATATTCGTTCAAAATCATTGTACAAGAATATATAAGAAAGGGGAAATGTCTGAAGCGGGAAATGTCCACAGGGGGAGTGTATGAAGAGGGAAATGTCTTCAGGGGGAAGGTATATCCTGGATTCACATACATGCATATTGGACAAGACAATCATGAATCACCTATCTACCAAACCAGGTGCATTCAATCGCACATTACATAGCATGAGTGGTTATATTTGCAGATATTTCTAATTTTTTTAAATGATACGTGTTGTTGTTGTGAATATACATGCACATATTGGCGGGTGATGTGTACGCGGCAAGGGGCTAACTTAGTGCAACTGTCACGTACACTTCTCGATCTCATGATTGGACTTCTATATCCATCAGATGTATTAAATATTGCATTACATAACGATAAAGCCATTCATTACACTAAACTTACCAAATGTCCAATTTTTAGCCCACCATCACCAGATGGTGGGCTGTTCAAATCACTTTTCGTCCGTGGTCCGTCGTCCGTCCGTCCGTCGTCCGTCCGTCGTCCGTCAGTCAGTCCGTCCGTAAACAATTCTTGTTATCGCCATTTCTCAGGAACTACTTTATGGATCTTTCTCAAATTTGGTACACATGTTCCCCTAGGGGTGTAGTTGTGTCAAATACCTTTTTTCGGTCCGATTCGAAAATCCAATATGGCCACCAGGCAGCCATCTTGGATTTCCCCTTGAAACCTTGTTATCGCCATTTCCCAGGAACTACTTCATGGATCTTTCTCAAATTTGGTACATAGGTTCCCCTTGGGGTCTGGTTGTGCAAGATACCTTTTTCGGTCCGATTCGAAAATCCAATATGGCCACCAGGCAGCCATCTTGGATTTCCCCATGAAACCGTAAACAATTCTTGTTATCGCCATTTCTCAGGAACTACTTTATGGATCTTTCTCAAATTTGGTACACAGGTTCCCCTAGGGGTCTAGTTGTGTCAAATACCTTTTTCGGTCCGATTCAAAAATCCAATATGGCCACCAGGCAGCCATCTTGGATTTCCCCTTGAAACCTTGTTATCGCCATTTCCCAGGAACTACTTCATGGATCTTTCTCAAATTTGGCACATAGGTTCCCCTTGGGGTCTGGTTGTGCAAGATACCTTTTTCGGTCCGATTTGAAAATCCAATATGGCCACCAGGCAGCCATCTTGGATTTCTCCATGAAACTTTGTTATCGCGATTTCTCAGGAACTTTACTTCATGGCTTTCTTTCTCCAGTACACACAGGTTCCCCTTGGGGTCCTAGTTGTGCAAGATACCTTTTCTGGTCTGATTCGAAAATCCAATATGGCCACCAGGCAGCCATCTTGGATTTCCCCATGAAAACCTTGTTATCTCGCCATTTCTCAGGAACTACTGCATGGATCTTTCAAATTCAGGTACATAGGTTCCCCTAGGGGTCTAGTTGTGTCAAATACCTTTTTCGGTCCGATTCGAAAATCCAATATGGCCACCAGGCAGCCATCTTGGATTTCCCCTTGAAAACTTGTTATCGCCATTTCCCAGGAACTACTTCATGGATCTTTCTCAAATTTGGTACATACGTTCCCCTTGGGGTCTGCTTGTGCAAGATTCCTATTTCGGTCCGATTCGAAAATCCAAGATGGCCACCAGGCAGCCATCTTGGATTTCCCCATGAAACCGTAAACAATTCTTGTTATCGCCATTTCTCAGGAACTACTTTATGGATCTTTCTCAAATTTGGTACACAGGTTCCCCTAGGGGTCTAGTTGTGTCAAATACCTTTTTCGGTCCGATTCGAAAATCCAATATGGCCACCAGGCAGCCATCTTGGATTTCTCCATGAAACCTTGTTATCGCGATTTCTCAGGAATTACTGCATAGATCTTTCTCAAATTTGGTACACAGTTTTCCCTTGGGGTCTAGTTGTGGAAGATACCTTTTTTGATCCGATTCGAAAATCCAATATGGCCACCAGGCAGCCATCTTGGATTTCCCCATGAAACCTTGTTATCGCGATTTCTCAGGAACTACTGCATGGATCTTTCTCAAATTTGGTGCACAGGTTCCCCTTGGGGTCTAGTTGTGCAAGATACCTTTTCTGGTCTGATTCGAAAATCCAATATGGCCACCAGGCAGCCATCTTGGATTTCCCCATGAAACCTTGTTATCGCCATTTCTCAGGAACTACTGCATGGATCTTTCTCAAATTTGGTACACAGGTTCCCCTTGGGGTCTAGTTGTGCAAGAAACATTTTTTGGTCCGATTCGAAAATCCAAAATGGCCACCAGGCAGCCATCTTGGATTTCCCCATGAAACCTTGTTATCACGATTTCTCAGGAACTACTGCATGGATCTTTCTCAAATTTGGTACACAGGTTCCCCTTGGGGTCTAGTTGTGCAAGAAACCTTTTTTGGTCCGATTCGAGAATCCAATATGGCCACCAGGCAGCCATCTTGGATTTCCCCATGAAACCTTGTTATCGCGATTTCTCAGGAACTACTGCAAGGATCTTTCTCAAATTCGGTACACAGGTTCCCCTTGGGGTCTAGTTGTGCAAGATACCTTTTCTGGTCCGATTCGAAAATCCAATATGGCCACAAGGCAGCCATCTTGGATTTCCCCATTAAACTTTGTTATTGTCATTTCTCAGGA
>JAVTVY010012287.1:0-49807 GCA_036873755.1 Hanleya hanleyi
AAGAAGGCTAGACTGGATGAGTCTCTATTTCATATGTACTATTATTAATAATAAAATGATCTTTAATGAATAGAATGAGAAAAAAAATGAAAAAAAAATGAAAAAAATATTTTTAAAATAGAGACTGGACGATTTGATGGGTTTCGTCATGTAAAGATTCCATCTGGAGGCGTGATTAGTCTGGACGATTGACATGTTTTTACCTTCGGTCGCAATATTTGTATCAATTTCATTCTAACGGCATATTGTGACGTCTCGGCAATAACGTCATTCCCATTGTTGAGGTCATGGTAGTAACGTCATTCTCATTGTTGACGTCACATGAACGCATTAATTGCTTCCAGCGTGCGTATATGAATGAACCAATCAAATCCTTTGAGTTGGGGCCGGGGTCAGAATACGGAGTTTTCATTGGTGACAAAAAATGCACAGTATATTGTGCAGTTTTTTCTTGTAAAGTTAGCTCCCTTGTGACGTTCCGTCCAGTCCCTGTTTCAAGCATTTCCTAATAGGCAGAGTTACTTCCTCTTGTTTCCCGTTTAAAATACATTATGAACCCCTGGGACGACGGTCGCTGAAAATTGGTCCCATAATACATTGAAAAATTCTTTCACGTGGCCCCTTCCGGTTCCATTGGAACATATCCTATTCTTTATAGAACGTAAGTCATGAGTCATTTTCATGGCCAGTGTCATAACGTCATGACGTCGGAATAAAAAAATGTTTCGCAAGAATGCGTAAAGAATTCTAGTAGGCTACGTCATCTTTCAGACGCGCTCATAACATTCATGACGTCGGGACGTCGGCTTGATCCCACAGATACGCTCTCGTTATGTTCTAAATTCTAGGGTTTTGTTTTCTATCCAATGACCGATCGTACTGCCGAGCGCCCTCCCAGAGCATAGTAGGGAGGACAGGACCTGATAGCTCTGGTTTCGAGATTGGTGGAATGACTGTACGGGGTTGAGGGGAAATTTTCGAAATGAAACGTTGACAACTGAGTTTGAGCGAACCCTTCAAACGAAATAAAAGATGATCTTTTCACACGGTATGAAATAGGAAAAAGTCAAACTTCCTCTAACCTTACGGTAACGGAATCTATACACTGCATAACATGGCCTGTTTCCGGTTTTGCGATGTTATAATCCTGTTGATTGGTTGAATACAATAGATGAGCCAATCAGAAGCGTCGTACATTGGGCTTCCGGTTTTAGTCGTCGACAGAATGACCAGCTGCCTGTGGAATGACTGTACGGGTTTGAGGGGAAATTTTCGAAATGAAACGTTGACAACTGAGTTTGAGCGAACCCTTCAAACGAAATAAAAGATGATCTTTTCACGGGGATGGCGATGCTGTCAGTACAGTGCCGCCGAATATTAATGACAGCGACTCAAAATGTGACTATGTCGAACATTTTGATGCAGTGCCAGTTACAACAACAACGACAATGGGGTCTTCAAATTCACCCGTTAAAGCCAATGACGGCATATTAAGCGACAATTAATTCTCAACACTATAAATGAACCTATTTTTTGCAATTATCCTGATACAATTTTTAGCATAAAGATATCCCCCCCCCCCCCAAAGAAGATTTTATGTAGATTTGGCATGATGTTCAGATTTCAGAACAGTTTAGGCCAGGTCAAATTTCTTCACATAGCATCAGCCTATTTGTTTAACTTCCACTTCAAAATCTACAAAGTTCTTACTTAATGTTGATTTTTCTTAATCCACCTGTTTGATATTGTTATGTAAGCTTAATAGAAATCTGGCTTCATGGGCTACATGGGGGTGACTGGGCATGCTGGGACGGGGTAGCTTAATTGCTGAATGCTACATAAAAATACCCTTTGCTAGGAATTTTCATCCCAAAATGGCTCAGATTGCACCACAGAGCATGTGGGGTTTCTGGCGGCCCCCAGGCCCCCGGCCTAATTTTTAAACGCCTCGCTGCACTCGGCAGTTAACAACCACATACACCTGTTTAGATATGATTGTACAGGTGTTCCCAAAGAAATGGAGAACCCGGAGTGGAAACTGACATCAGTTTCTAGCCAGATTCCGCTGGAGCGTAATCTGGGCGGAAACAGGTTGGAAATTTCATTACCAGTTTCCAGTCCATTTCCGCTGGATTGCAAACAGAACGGAAACTGACATCAGTTTCTGACCAGTGTCCACTGTAGTGGAAATTTAAGGACAGCTTTCCGTCCAGTCTCCGTGCACCGGAGTCTTAGTGGAAACCTATGTCCGTTTCCGACCTGTTTCTGCGCAACCGGAAACAGGCTAGAAACTTAATAGCAGTTTCCGGTCCATTTCCGCTGGATTTGAAACAGAGCGGAAACTCACGTTGGTATCTGAGCCATTTCACAAGCAGGTTGGAAACTTCAATACCAGTTTCCAGTCCATTTCTGCTGCATTGGAAACAGAGCGGAAACTGACATCAGTTTCTGACCAGTTTCCGCTGGAGCGGAATCTGGGCGGAAATTTAACAACATCAGTTGAGTTTCCCCCATGTTTCCAATCCAGCGGAAATAGACCGGAAACTGCTATTCAACTTTCCAGTCGGTTTCCGCTTGAGCAGAAACAGATCGGAAACTGACCTAGGTTTCCGCCAAGATTCCGGTACACGGAAACTGGACAAAAACCTAGGTCAGTTTCCGATGTGTTTCTGCTCAAGCGGAAACCGACTGGAAAGTTGAATAGCAGTTTCCGGTCTATTTCCGCTGGATTGGAAACATGGGGGAAACTCGCGTTGGTTTCCAAGCTGTTTCTGCTCGAGCGGAAACAGGTCGGAAACTCCAGTACCAGTTTACAGTCCATTTCCGATGCATTTGAAACAGAGCGGAAACTAACATCAGTTTCCCACCCGTTTCCGCTGAAGCGTAATCTGGGCGGAAATTTGACAACAGGTTTCTGTCCAGTTTCCGTGCACCGGATTCTTGGCGGAAACCAAAACACCTGTTTCCACTGGTTTCCGCAATGCGGAAACAGGCTGGAAATGGGGTGTTACAGTTTCCAACTGGTTTCCGCCAAGAATCCGCATTTTTGGAAACCAGTACATTTCACCCAGTGATTTCAATTGAGGTAGAAATAATTTCAACCCGAGTTAAAAGTTTCCACTGAGGTAAAAATTATTTCAACTCCATTAAAAACATTTAAACTCAGTTATAAATTATTTCCTCTCGAGTTAAAACATTTCAAAGTTAAAACGTTTCAGGTGAGGTAAAAATTATTTCAACTCGAGTTCAACAGAGGTATAAATTATTTCAACTCAAGTTAAAACGTTTCAGCTGAGGTAAAAATTATTTCAACTCGAGTCTAAACGTTTCAACAGAGGTATAAATTATTTCAACTCGAGTTAAAACGTTTCAACAGAGGTATAAATTATTTCAACTCGAGTTAAAACGTTTCAACAGAGGTATAAATTATTTCAACTCGAGTTAAAACGTTTCAACAGAGGTTTACATTATTTCAACTCGAGTTAAAACGTTTCAGCTGAGGTAAAAATTATTTCAACTTGAGTTAAAACGTCTCAACAGAAGTATAAATTATTTCAACTCGAGTTAAAACGTTTCAACTGAGGTAGAAATTATTTTAACTCGAGTTAAAACATTTCAACAGAGGTATAAATTATTTCAACTCGAGTTGAAACATTTCAACTGAGGTAAAAATTATTTCAACTTTAGTTAAAACGTTTTCAACTGAGGTAGAAATTATTTTAACTCGAAATTAAATATTTCTACCGATGTAGAAATCAGCAAAAAAAAACCTTGTAAAATAAAATGCAAGTCCTCTACGAGCCACCGTACTGCTGTGTAAATTATTTTTAATGATTATTTATTTATTTATTTGTTTTACATTTTCCGACTTTTTCTGGAAAACTGAGTTAAATCACTTTTTCCACTAAATCACCTTTTTTGACTTGCAAAAAGTTACCAGGAAAGGTTGAAAACTATAAAGCTATTCGAGATAATTTAAGAAAGCACTCTTTTACAATAAAATCGCAAGACAATGTACAGCGAAACGCACAAAAAGGAGAAAATGAACAGACAGTTCAGATGATTTCGTGGAATCCAGGAAACTAAAAAAATACCTATATTTCCCCTGTACTATGGACCACCGTACAAGAGTTATCAAGTATCATTTTTCATTTGCACACAGGGCCAACACTGCAGTGTCCGAGTGTCAGTACAGGATCACGCAAGAAGCCTGTGGGGACGATGTGGCTGTAGCTCTGGCTAACTTCTGGTACTCCTCAAACGCGGAATGGTGCTTTTGATCAAGCTGTTTGAGGAATCGCTGCTAGTCAGCTGGAACAATCGAACCACTTTATGTCAATAACTTCACAACGCCATGGCGATTGTCTAGGACGGACTATATACATGTACATGTATAGTTCATCTTCGTTCACCTAGCCAATTACGCTCACGCTCTGAACTTGCCTTGGTCCGACAGGCTACCATTATTGTTCAAACGCAACCTGTATAGCCTCATGAATATGAATGACACATTAACCATTATCTTTCCGAAACGTGCTGTGAAACGGCGTCAGCGATTGGCTGGCATTGTCATTACGTCAGCCTACAGAGGAGGCGTGTGGTATGATTGATTGGTTCGTGAGACGAAATTGACATTTCTGATTTTGAACAATAATGGCAGCTCGTCCGACCACATCCTCGCTAAAACCAGGGGTATCTCTATCCTAGATATAGCCCCTGGTACGCTTGGGCAATGTATCGCGATCAACGACAACACAGCGGCATCCTGCACATATTGACCAATCAGATCACTTAAGCACCGCAACCATGGCGACTGTGACAACAGATTCGGAAACATCATAGCTTGTGCGATACCCAGTGGCAGATGAACATGCACCTTTTCAACAATCATGAACATTAATAAATATAAAGGAAACATAGTTTGAAACAAAATCTATTTGAAGAGAAAATAATCCCATTCATCTACCATCAAACGTCCAACAAGCCAGCCAAATGTAAAAAAGCACCGAAGCTTTAAAGGCGGTCCGCGATGTCAGTGTATCCGACCTCACCTTCCCACTGAAGGACTTGAATTGGGTTGAAACGCACGGATTTCTATGAAATTTCACTGGTCTATCCATTAATATTTTACTGTTATGCGTGCTTGGATTAAATATTTTACATTCAGTTTAGCAGCGAAAGTAAAACTCAAACGTATTTTACCATCAGCGCAGTTTTTCTAGGTCACGTAATTGGAGTGTGGGCGGAACGCGGTTTGCTATGGAAGTTGGTCAAGGATTCGCCTTTGGCTCAACATGACTTGAATTCCTTTTCACTATTCTCACAATAAATATCGATCAGCGGACTATATTTCCCCATGAACCATGTATTATTCAACAGATTTGTCGAATACAGCAAAAATGTTTTATTCAGCTGTGAGCAACCTGCCCACAGCGCATGCACCGTTTCACGGGCTCACTCCACTTAATCCTGTCCTCGATAGGCGAAGATGAACGTTACGACGTGGCTATGAGGCATTGAGGAAGAGAAAAAAGAATGGCTGTTTAACTTTCCCTCCCTCCGCTGAGTGACTGGGGACAAGACGTATGCTTTAACATTGCCGAAAGTTAGTTTTGGGGAATAAATTTATTTCTTTCCCCTGAAAAATTCTGAAACTTTCGTATGTTTTATGAAATGAATATCGTCAGCAAATACGTAAAAAACAGTGGCTAGGAAAATTTAGCTTTATATTTACGGAGATTTTCCTTATTTCTCAATGTTATCTTAATGTGAGCAGTGTGGGGGCGGGGGGGGCAGACAGCTGCCTGTGACGAGGCGTGGACTTCCCGCATGGGGAAAGCCCACACACACGCGGTTCTGTTTGAATCCGACCGAACAACTCATTCAGTTTTGCACATGAGCGAACTACTTTTCATATGTTCTGCCCATATGAACGGGTAAAATAATCTCCAGATCGCTACGGTACGCCAACAGGGCTATCATGTAGATTGCAAAGCAATCGGAACGTTCCTGCCGGGCGGGAATCCTGGCGGAACAGCTAACTGGTGAGGTGTTTGAGCTGCGAGGTACAACTCCACCGCTTCTTCATGTAATCAAATTCACATATGTAGGCCTACGCATTGTAATTTATTTGTGTCATTTTGCGACACATATTATCGCGTGTATATTGAGGCATCTGAAAAATCACTTTTGGTAAATACACATATTGAATCTTGTATGAAATACAAGTGTGGAACTTACCAATACTGTATTATTATGCTAGTGAATAAGTTAAACCCTTCCTAAGCTTATGCGAATAAAACTATATCTTGTTTTATATCTCTCTTTGCTCTCTCTTTGTTATTTATGTATTCTAAAATTTAGCGCTTGTAAAGATCTTAATTGAACTAAAAAATGTACCCTGAAATTTAAATAAATAATGAGTTGATGAGCCGCAAAATCCGCAGGGGAGAGGTCCTTAAACTAATTCCAATCAATACAACAATAAGCATTATCCCTGAACCCTAGTGACGTACAACCCCTCTTCGATCTCATGACCATGCCTTTTCGACGAAATCGTTTTGGCTCGCTTTAATTAGCTCCACACTCTTCTTTCATGTTTGTTTTTCTCCCGCCTTACTCGGTGTGTCTCGTACATGACGATGACAGCCGAAAGGCGGAGAGTTACGTAACCAATGACGCAACATAACGTAATTGACTGGCAACAGACGACCAATGAAATTACATGAAATCGGCTTCTCTGTATCCAAATCCACATGCCCAGTGTCCCAATTCTGATTTAGTTTGTGGATAAGTTATATGGACGTTCCCGATTTAAGGCCATAAGTGAACCCACCCTGGAACATATTTGAAATATTGACGTTTGTCTCTAATATAATTTACGTATTGTGAAACCTAGCATTTTTCAGAATAACTAAAGTTTGCATCCCTTATAGAATATTTGAAGAATAATTATTTTCAGTTTTATCTGACCGTTTTCTTGTCAAAAAGACCTCAATAATATTATGTCCGCTTTCTCTTTCTTTGTTCACGGGGTACAATGCACAGTTCGACAAGCAGCTCTTATTTCTCGGAGAACAAAGTACAGTTCGACCAGGTGGCCCCTGTTGGCGCTCACGGAGTATAATGTACAGTTCGACAGGCAGGAGTAGTAGTAAAAGAGCAGATAAAGTCGTATCCAGGGGCAGATATCTCTTTTGAACACTTCCTGGTTATCTCTCCTGATTCGAACATTTCTGCCTCTGAATACGACTCTATCTGATCTTTCACTTCATTTTCAGTTGATATCTCACCGGTCATTTCCGGTGACGTCATATCCGGATCAAAGGTCACTCAGCCATTCTGCAAGAGTTATCTGCCCATATATGCGACCAAATATGCCCTTCAGTTAATTGACTTTAATGTTAATTGACATCTCCAGAGGTAAATAACGTTACAAAGGCCAATAGTACCTTTAATTCATTTACGTGACCGGAAGTGACGTCACGAAGGCCAAATGTTAATATGAGTTTAAATCTTCTTTCAAAGGGGTCAAGAGGCATCTAGCCCCTTATCTGACGTCACGAAGGTCATATGCGAATTTGAAAAGGTAGGGCGTTATACTTTTTTATCGGCCCTCCATTTTTTAGCAGCCCGCCATTGTTGATAAGAGCCCTCGCAAAAACCCTGTTTTGTAGGTCATCGCTCTATGTGCGGGTACATTTTTCGGAGAATTTTCTGGGAAAACACCTGTTCTATTTATAGATCATGACGTCAGCAAGACGGGATACAAATTTCGAGAGAAATTATTTTAATGCATCCGACGCTGTTTTACGTCGTCTTTGATTTTACGTCATTTTTGACGTTAACGCCGTCAAACTTGAATATTTTGTCTTTACGAAATACAGCTTTCTGTGCAGAACTAAAAAGATACATTTCTTGCTTTACTAACGTAACCCCTCGTGGAGTTTTCGGTATGGTACCGTATTCAAGAACAATAGTTTGGGTTTGGGGATCAGTACCTTTATTCGTTGCTGTGAAACTGCAGGCCATTCTATGAGTGATAGACAATCTTTTACGACATCAAAGCAATGTCTGTATTAGTGAATGAGCATTTATACCATTATTCGCATGCGCAGTGGCCCGTGGCGTGTGGCACGTACGTCCGGGCCGCAATGTCCAGTTACGTGACTTCCGCTCACGTGACTTCCGGGCCTGTGAGTACATGTAAATCCGGATTCGAGAAAAATTCGAACATAGCGGATAAAATTCATTGGCCCGTGGCATGCGGCCCGCACGTCCAGGGCGCAACGTCCAGTTACGTGACTTTCGCTCACGTGACTTTCGAACTACATGTAGTGAGTGATTGTAAATCCGGAATCCGAACCCCGCCATGTAGAGTACCTCGGGGCCGTTTTACCAGAAGTGACGTCGTGATGCCGCTTACTGTGTTTCGTGTCGCTTTTTGTGTGTAGAAGAAGAATGGAGTGGTGGATACGCGCATGCGCACTAGGGGATTAGTAAATAATGGAGCATGTCCGAAGGCGTGCATACGTATGGTGTGTTTTGTATGGCATTGGGCTTCGAGTGTATACAGCGTCACCGTAACGTCATCAGTAGTAGAAAAAAGCGCAGAGTCACTCGGATGACCACTCGAGAAGAGACGCTTAATACACTCCTGTATAATAACACCTAAGGCTGGGCATGTGGGTTATCGGTGTTGCGATAGGGCGGTAAGGCGTTGCGATAGGGCGTTAGGCATTAAAATAGGACGTTGAGGAGTTGACACGAGCGTTAAGGCGTTGACAAAGGGCGTTAAGGCGTAACGACGGACATTGACGGCCGTCACTGCATTTCGATGAGTTAGTGCCGATATCTAGTTCCACCAGAGCTTCTGGGCTATTTCACCAGGGAGTTGAAGCGTTAAGCTAGGCGTTTGTGGGCGCTCGTTAAGGCGGTAAGGCTTTGCGAGGAGATTCTCGCTGCATGTATTGCTATGCATATAAACTTTAAGTGTCTGGGCGAAACTCTCCTTTCTGTACTACTCCTAGAGCGTATACGCATATCATCCCCAATCTGGCTCTACCCGTTAAGAGCTTCAATAGCATAACACCCTGCCCCATTTGGACCATGGATGGTCCATCTCATTCAAATGCACTCCACCACAACATGCCGCCAACACAACGAACACATAAACACACACACCACCACCACGACCACACACCGCCACATTCACTCACCAACTCACTCCCTCTCTCTCTCTCACACACACACACGTTTACGAAAGGTGCATACTGGGGACATCCACAGACAACCATACAAGTGGGGACTTCTTTATTTATTGGCTATTCAAGAAACCTCTTGCTGTTTTGTGTTGTGGGCATCATCGGGATTTCCACGACACGTTCATACCAGTTCAAATTTGCACAGCACTTGAAAGAACCAAACCCGTATTCAAAGCTACAAGTGAGGACACATGAAAACATTCCGGCAAAGTGGGGACACCCAGGCAAACACCCGTTTTTAATTTCAAACACACCCGTCTGAGGTTTCTCCTGTCAAAATGGGGACATGTACCTTATTTATTTTGTTCACTATGGTGTTGTATACAAGATACTAAAACGGGCAGCGAAATAGTTTCCCAGTCTTTGCCAAACTGGGGACGTACCCGGTTGGAGGTGTGTCCCCAGTATGAAGGTGTGTATTCATATAAATGTCTCCGCTATACACCTTTCGTAAACGCACACACATGCACACACATACACACATACACACACACAGGTAACTGCACCAGGTAACCAGATCGAACAAGGCCCTCATCTCCCCGAACATGCACATGCGCACCTCCGAAACTGCCCTTTCTGTACTACTTCCCAGTGATCATGCGTGTTTCACAACCAGTCTGACCCGATAAGAGCTTCAATAGGATGCCTGCCTCTCCCCATTTGGACCACGTATGCTATAGGGCGTTAAGGCGTTAGGGTAAGGCGTTAAGATAGGGCGTTACAGCGTTACTGCAAGACACTCCACAAAGGCCATAGGGCAAATATACTGGGTTTATGCTTTCTCTACTACTAAGGGTCAACTGGATTACTTCCCTTGATGTGGTGTCGGAAATGGTGTAAAATCTGTTTTCCGCTTTTTCGGGAAAAACTTGGACCGACTATCCAGGCAGGCCACGGTCCGCCGGGAACCGATATTAGCCCATCTAGACCTGGTTGATAGGGCGTTTTCCATAGTTTTAGGGCTAAAGTCCGTGTTAATGGCTTTTTTTCAGGCGAACGTTTTACATGCACCCAACCATGACTTGATCGACCTCGGGGAGCGCTTCACATGGATAGCTTGCCCCGACCAGTAGAATCACTACTGGCCCACCTCGACCTCAAAACGTCCATTCCAAGGCCCTTTTCCCAAAATTCCCTGCCTGCGCCTGCACACCATAGCCTCACGCCCGTTTTACATGCACCCACCCATGACTTGATCGACCTCGGGGAGCGCTTCAAACTGATAACTCACACGACCCAATCGGACCAATATTGGCCCACCTCGACCCCAAAACGTCTAATATGGCCCACTTTATGACCCACATCTCCCCGCAAACACTCGGAAACTGTCCTTTATCTTCTACTCTCCGAGTGCGCATGCGCGTATCGCTCGAATCCTAGTCTGCCCAATGAGAGTGTCCATTCGAGACAACACACGATACATTTGGGTGACGAATTACTCACATCTCCCAAACGCTCCCATGTAGATAGTGCTCTTGCTCCACTGCTGCGTACTCGTATCACCGGACTTACGAAGGCCAGGATACTATTACGAACGATGCCCAATTCATCCCCACATTCCCACCCCCTAGGGGCTACTATAGGGATGTAGGTATAGGCGCCCTGTTAACCTACACAACGTTAACTTCACGGGAGTGTAGTTTAATGTTAACCTCACCGGGAGTGTCGTTTAATGTTTACCTTACTATGTGCCGGAATTGCTGATGAAGTTAACATAACGGTAGACGGCATACCCCCGCCCCCTGCAACATTCTGTCACACAAACTGTAGCCCAACCCCTCCCCCCGTAGCGTTAAGTATTTTATTACTGGCCATCGATTAAACTTCGGGCAACATACGAACTCGGTGAATGAACTCTGAACAGCTCATGCTTGAATAAATCTGTTTTGACAGAAAGCGAACAGTCTGTTATTGTTTGTCATACATGTACTTGAGGCAAGAGGTGACCGCCGATCACGGTGTTCTCTAACACCGTTGGTAAATATTATTCAGCTGATATAATATATGTACGAGTGGGTTGAAGAAACCCGCAGTACACTCAGCTAACTTCAGCCCTGCATACACACATATTCTACTATGCTATGGAGCAAGGGTGGTTTTCTGTGATAGCCGGGGAGGTGGGGGCGATGATGGGATGGCCGATGAACAGTGCGTGGCCCACCGCCCCAACCCCTTGGAGTGTCGCAGTAGACCAGGTCAGGCCTAAGGTAAGGTTATACATCTATACATATACACTTATTCCTACTAAGTAGGCTACCATCTACAAATTTTCCGGCAGTCAGTGAGTGAGTGAGAGAGTGAGTCCATCCGGATCCTTTCGTCGGCAAAATAAGGAGAACCGTTTACATTAGAACCTTGATGAAGATGCATTAGGGGACTGTTACCAGCAAGTTCTGAGCTGACCTACTTTTGATGAAAATTTCTGGTGATTTTTGATGAAAATTTCTGGTGATTTTTGATGAAAATCACTGGTGATTCTGACTTGGGCTGTGCCCATCATAATGTAGGCAGGATTTCAACTCGGGGCGGGGGGATTTCCAAGAGTTCAGTGCGCGTCGGAGCCCTAATGCCTACCCTACTTCGTAGGTCCTCTGACGTTAGTCACACTGCCATGTGTATTTAAGACGGACTATATTTAGGACAATACAACAGTGCTCTCTTAAAAATAACTTGAGCAAAATTGCGTGTAAATAATCATCACTCAATTTGGGTGAGTTATCAACTCAAACTTGAGTGAAATTTGAATGAATTTCACTCAGACTTAATTGACTTAATTTCACTCAGACTTAATTGACTTAATTTCACTCAGACTTAATTGACTTAATTTCACTCAGACTTAATTGACTTAATTTCACTCAGACTTAATCGACTTAATTTCACTCAACTTATGCGTGATGAATTTCTACTCTTAACTGAGTGAACTTTTCACTCAAGTTTTTTTAGAGAGTAATATATGCATATACATAATCGTGAAGTGTTTTTGTCGCTCGTTTCCCCCACGAATTTTTCATTTTAGCACTTACTTCGCATGTAGTCCTTATGTGACAAAACGGGATAACACTTTGCGTTCACAGCAAATACTTCCCGTGTAGAAAAATTGGTTCAGTCCATGCAACATATAGATCATAAAGTAAGTCAAATTTGGATCATTTCATTAACCAAATAGGGATAATCATAGTAGGTTCCATGGGTTAATTTATGAATGAGCACCAAAGAGAAGCGTTTCAGATTAGAACACCTAAAGAAGTTCAAATGTAACAGTTGTTAACACCCTTTTGGTGCTGTTAAACAAACAGGAACATCGATCAGTTTTCAGAATCTGAAATCCACCCTGTCTCCAGGTTGTTAATGGCACTGGTCACATCAGAACGTGTATTACACTCTCCTAACACATATGCTGATTCTGAACACCCTTGTACATAAGAGCGTTTACATGCGTTATTTTGAAGTTGTTTCTCCCTTATTGGCTAACAGATGTAGTTTAAAATTCGTACGGAATTTATACAGCGCTGTTGTGGGATATAATATTCCGTTATATTATATCAGCTGAGTTACAGAAATTGGATAACATCACGCTGACACTTTTCCCACGATCCTCGTGTTATTGTTAAACTTCGGTCCAACGATATATAATTTGTCCTAGCTATAGGTTAGGCGGAGTAAACCTTATAGAATTGCATCGTTGTATAGCCCGATAAGCAATCTGAGAAGCTATAATTGCATAAAATTATGCGATAAAATTCGGCTGGTAATTTTGTGCTGCCAAAACGATCAAAAGAGACTACCGGTAATTTGACAGTTTCAGGCTCAAGCTGGTATATGGATAATAATTCTGTTATGCCACTCACTCAGTGCATTCCCGCTGCGTGTATCTGAGACCTTAACCCTATCTGGCCTGGGCTTTTTGGAACCTGTCCAGGCCTGGGGGGAGGGGGGGGGGCGAAATGCCCCCCCCTTCACTATTTTTCTTACCCCTCGAGCTAGGGAGCTGAAACTTATCACACTATACCCTTGGGTGAAGATCTACCAGAAAATGTAAAAAAATCCAAGATGGCCGCTTTGATGACGTCACAGTGACGTCATTTTCAAAAACGGCATTTTGGGGTCGATTTTTCGGTCAGATTTTCCGGAATTTTTATTTTTGCAATTTCTCCGCAAAAACTGCATGATAAATTAGTAAATATTGATGTAATGTGAAATAAAATAGTTTTTGCCCACTTTTCATTGCGGAAAAGCAGAAATTTTGAAGAAAAAAACATCACTTTTCTGGGACCCCACGTGGCCGCCATCTTGGATTTACCCATGATCCTCTGCTCCGGGGGTTATGCAATTAGGCTTAAAATGACCCCAAAACGATAAACTATAAAGTCACCAAAAGTCAGCTCTTCATTTTTTGTCGTACCGGAGATTGCGCAGAAAGTTTGGTAGAGGAGGGGGGCATAATGCCCCCCCCCCCTCCCCCCAGGCCAGGTAGGGTTAAATTGAGATGCATGAACCTTGTACCTATCCAATTATCCGTTCCAGCTTTTACGCCGAATGAATAAATATCAATTATGTTATGTGTATCAAATACGAGTATACTGTAACTAAACTACACTGTACTTTCGCAATCCTGAATATTCTTTTAGATGTAGGAGCGATAAAAACCGACCGACGCCTCCCGTTTGAATGAAAAACAGTCTGCAACGTCCAAAATAGACAGTAATATGGTGACAATTTTCTTTTGCGAGATAGTGAAGATACTAACTCGAAATTATATTTACCGTCTTGAAATGTCGAGTTAGTAAGTTGATGTTTAGAAGTATTCAGAAATTTTAAACATTATGTCTCAACAAGGCTCCTTAGACGCTCCTGAGTTTACCCCCCGCCGCTCCGCGTCGAAAATATTAACTAACTAAATTACAAGTTTGAAGATCAGAGTTTGTAGTATAAATAAATTATAATTCTTATCAGCGGTATTGGTCAACAGATTATTTTTACGTTGTGAAAAACCAGCTTGGGCCTATTAACTTGCTTTTCTGCAATTATATTATAACAAAATAGGGAAAATTCGTGTAATGTCATATTTTGTTAGACCAAACAGTCTTGTCTGCACAGTTCGTTTCGGGGTGACATCAAATAGGGCGGCGGACCCAGTTAATGGGGTGAAGATATTCGTCTGACGTATCAAGGGACTGAGCTGTATCGATTAACTGGCAGGAAGCCGTCTTTTTATTTTATAATTAAGTGAGCCTTTCTGTATTCCTGCATTAATTTTTCATAATATGCATTATAAAACTAATTGTTTTCCACATGAATCGATGATTTTCACTGCAGAATCAAGGAAATTTAGTTTTGTCTTCATCAACGTGGATTTTGCTCAGCTTTTTCCAAGTGAAGAATTAGCGTGACCCATAATATTTCGGTCACATAATGGAATTGAATATTTCATGCCTATATTCGAGCTTTAGCAGGGGATTTTCTCTTCTCAAAACATGTTTACTGGTTATGCTCTGGTCGGTCCATTTAAAAGAATAGAGATGTACCGGTACCGTGACGAGTACATTAGAACGCCCTAAGCGGGCCGGGCTTGCTGTGCAGGCTCGTCTGTTCCCCCGGCCAATCCCCCAATCCCCCTCTCACCCAACATGTCATGTCCTTTGCCAAATGTAAATGTTGGGCAGCGTAATATCCCCCCTCTCACCCACATCTACAAATAACATGGCGCGTTTTAGCGAGGATTTTGCCCTTCGAGGTGTGGTTGAATTGCCAAAATATGACATATATCCTTTGGAAGATATTTTGACTGCCATAAAGAACAATTTTTTTCTTTTTTTTTCTTTTTTTTTTGGTTGCATACTCGGAATAATTTACAGGTCATTCAGTCAAATACTATTCTCGAGGCCTGTGAAATATAGTGTATATATTTGTGCAAAATCGCTACTCTTCTTTGTAATAATTTGAAGACCGCCACCAGAATTTGGACCAGTTTTGGTCTACAACTACCTATTGAACCCGTGCTTATAGCATATAAAACTCCTCGTGGTTCTGGTCGGTCTTCATATAATGAGAATGAGAAATAGAAGGTGTTTTCATCTTCAAATCAGCGACACAAGTTCATGGCCCCCTTACTTGAGTACCATATAATACCAACCGTTTGCCATTCTGAGCACAGTACAAATCGTTTTAATTTATCCCAATCGAAAAGTTTCTTTTTAACAATCCAACCTTACTCCAATGGGGCCAATTTCTCGCTAAAGCGCGCCACGACCTGTATTCGTTCAGTTCTGTTAATCTATTTATCTATGAATAGAAGAATACCCACGCGGCGATAATTGAACTCATTTTGAGTATAATTATGAGCACAATTTTCGCCTGAACTGCACTTGTCAGGTCGAATCAAACCACCGGCACTTGGAGAGTTGACATTAACGTGTCAAGTTGACCACGCGAACCCTTCCATGCTCGAGTGACTTCCATGTCTTGGGAAGAATCCAATTGTATTTCTTGTCTAAACACACACTGTTAACACATAATTTGCTAACCTGGCTGTGATACAACGTGTAGCGTTCGGTACCGTATACAACTACAAGTATAAATGTCGGATTAAAATACATAATACATTTTTCAACTTCCAAACTGCAGAATAAATAGGCCGAAGAACATGGTGCGGTTGAACGAGAAATCATCCCCCAACGCGGTTGTGGTTTAAATTCCAAACTGCAGAATAAACATGACAAAGGACGTGGTGCGTTTGAGCGAGAATTCATCCCCCAACGCGGGTGTGGTTTAAGTTCCAAAATGAAATATTACATATACTTACTGGTACGAAAGAACATTTCCAGAAAGCTAAAAGAACATGATCTTGTCGTACATGCTTCCATTACTCTCGTTTTGTTTTTTTTGTTTTTTTTTTTAAAATAATGATAGTACCTTGAATTATATTACTGCAAAAATCGTCATTTGAAGTCACAACTCCAAATTTACATCTGAGGCCAGTTCAGAAACAAAATAAATTTTACATATGACGTGTCAGTATGTAGTTATCATCCAAAGATTATTTTGGTTCTTGACTGGCTTCCTATGTTTAAAGCGAGAAAAAGTGGGTTTTCACCTTTTGCACTATTTTGTATATTGACCACCATGTGGCTGAAATAAAAATATTATTATTATTTGGACAACGAAATCTGTTATAGAAAAAAATTCTTCGATCCAGTGCCAAGAGAAGTACTTCAGAGCATACGACATGATAATTTGCAACTTCCCTCCATATATCTTGGATTCAAAACTGCATATTTCCGGTCAGATTTTCAGAATTCTCCATTTGCTATTTTCTCCAGAAAAGAAAAACTGCACAATATATTAGGAAATCTTTATATCATGAAAGCACACACCTTCATGACGGCTATTTTGAATTTACCCATGATTCTTCTTTGGGGGAGGAGGTACCTCAACCCGATATGATAAGCTAAAAGGACACGGAATGACTGCTCTATTTATTTTTTCGGACACCGCGTAGATGATAATAATGCCCCCTGTCCTCCCCCCATTTTGACATATTATTTTTACACTTAAACCACATCTCATTGAAGGCTAAATTAAATTCGGATAATAAATGTAGTTATATCGTGCACGTGGCTACGGCATACAAAAAACATTTGATTGATTAACTGAATATTCAATGTTCTCTTTATTCCAGCGAAATGATGTGAAGTACCCAAAGCGCAGGATGGCCAAGGAAAAGAAGACAAATCATATCAGACGTCTTCTGAAGAAATTCAAGACACAGCTTGCCAAGAAAGTCTACTAAATGGTAAAGATATACTATGATAAGTCTATCAAACTAGAAGAATTACACTCGGATATTGCGTCCCGCCATCTTGGTCACCAAAACGTCTTTTAGCACTCTCCGCGCAGGGATATTGTCGCAAATGACTGCGCGGGGAAAATTTTCCACTAAACTAAGAGTGACAATTTCTCCCACTCAAGCACTTGAGTGAAAAACTTCACTCAAGTTGAGTGAATTCCACTCAACTTGAGTTCAACTTGAGTGGGATCAACTTCACCCAACTTGAGTGAATTCTCAACTCAATCGAGTGAGAAATTTGAGAGAATTTCATTTAAACTCGCACTTTAAATCTTTTACAATTGAGTGTATTTCACTCATCATGACAGGATGAATTTTCAGTCTTACTTGAGTGAAAATTCACTCAAGATTTTTTTTAGAGAGTATCCTTTGCAGTATCACATGACGGGGGTATCCAAAAAGCGCGAAGTATATGGAACATGATAAAATCGTTTTGATTAGAGGTATCTTATTTTTCTATTTTCCAGATCTTGGCACACCGTGCATGACGAGCTTTGCATCAATTGACATCTCCGATGGAGATTTTGAAAAATCAATTGGGACCCCGAACGGCCCATGGGAACGAAGAATAATCACAGCCTGATATCCAAATCATTGTAGCATATGTAACTATTCCTAGGGAAATTGTATAAAACATCACTTGGCCATTTCGTTTCGAGGCTCAGTAGATACATATATACATTATTCGGAAATGCAGATGAAGCCTATGGACCCTCCAAACTGTCGGACGTTTCAGGAGGTTACAAAATCTGGCAATGGAATAATGATGAATCCAAGACATGTTCAACTGATTTTCAACGTGCATGTACCCGTATGTTATAACTGGTTAACTGACTCGATTGTAGTCTCGATCTTTGGTCTGGAAATCAGATGTAATATTCGGGAATTTTCAGGCGGGGCTTACCATCTGATGTGGAAACTGCACACTTCCAACTCTTATGATCAGGATGTAATCAAATTTAATTTTCCGCATGTTGATTGCACTGTGAAGTAAATACTGCTGCAGATGTTCTTGAAAACCCTGCATAAATTGATATTCTTATGTCACACACACAAAAAACCCCAGAAGAAAATAGAATATAATATTTCCTGAGGGCAAGAGCAATTGAGACCGTTGATAGCAGTCTTGGAAAATTGCAATATCTTACAATTTTCTTGAAATAGAAATCTGATCTGATAGGTGGAAAGAGAGTGGATTACACAAATTTGTTTGTCCTTTTATATGATGGAATGTATTTCTTAATATGTCACGCCTTCTGATTCTATGACATCTAAATAGATTTTTAACGGAAAATGCTATATTTTATTTTCACTGTATATATTCAAATAAAGATTTTGTATTCTATATGACAATCACTAAGAGGACGAAAACATGTCGTATGTATATATTTGACATTATTGTACATATTAAAGAGCCAGCACCAAAACGCATGGCATGAATATATTTTAAAAAAATGTACATATATATGCTTGTGATTACCAGTGCTGTGTGAAATGTTGAATAAATGAGTTCACTGAATATATACCGCGGTTGCACTTATTTGCATTCCACAATAATACATGTATGCGTGTGTGTGGGAAGGGGGGAATGCGCAGCGTTTCCCCGAGAAAATCTCTCTTGCTGTTACATTTGTGGAGCCAAATATTCATTTCTTCAGTCTGCATAGAAAGATGTATTTCGTACTGTTGAATAATAATCATTTCTACTGTCTGAACGGAGAGTAGTGACAAGAGGGCCTTTGATAAGTATTCAGTGAAGTCGCGCTGAATCTCGTGATCTCACGCGAGACCCGATTTCGCAGTTGAAACAGCTACCCAAGCCACTGTGGCTCAACCCACATGCTGAGTGTTCATTCGTCTTGGACGTCAACCCCGAAGGCGGTAACTTACTTTTAGACTGGATCTGTGTCTCACACGATTTATTCTATTTCTTGAATAACCGGTTTCCAACGGGATTTGTGTGTGTAAACGGGTTGCGAATATAATAGAAAAGAATATAGACGCAAACCTGATTTTTATCCCTCTTATAATCACGTGATGAAATGTGCATCCATTCTGCATGGCATGTGTCATTCAGCCTGAAATCTAACATGGAACGACATTAATCAGGTTAGGGGAAATACCTTAATCGGGGTATTATACCTTGATCAGGGTATTATACCTCGGCGCAGGCCTGTACCTCGAATGGGGTATATAGGGCTATGTCAACTTCAGTTTTTATATATTTATGGAAAATGTGGACATCCACACATATACTGGACTGCATGGATCTTTCTACAAGATATATGGCTTCATTGTTCCATGATTTTCACAGCAACTTATTGTTCCATTTTATGCGACTAATCAATCAAATTGGCCACTTTAATATTTAAAAAATGAAACTTGGCTTCAAATGACATATTCGGGAAAATTCATTCTGTAAATAAAATGGCATGTGATGGCATAATTCCATCTCAAAGTCATATCAAAGTAGCATGAATGTAGATGCATTGACTGAGTAAATTAGATTAAATTGTCCGATGCAATGTACAATCTCCTAGCATGCAAACACATGGGGTGGTAAGACTACCCAGAGCAGAGGTCTGTTTTTTATGTGCACATGCTAGCAGATTACATTATGGGTCTGTCAATTAAAATTGAGTGTTTAACTAGGCATTGGCTCTCAAATCCTGCAATTTGCGCATGACCTTGACATCGAAGAATGCCATCACATGTCATTTTCATTTAAAGAATAAATTTCACCAAATATGTCATTTGAAGCCATGTTTCATTTTTGAAATATTGAAGTGACTAATTTGAATGATTAGTCGCATAAAACGAAGGAATAAAGCGATGTGAAAATCATGGAACAATGAAGCCACAGACGTTGTTAAAAGATCCATGCAGTCCGGAGTATGTGTGGATGTCCACATTTTCCATAAATATATAAAAACTGAAGTTGACATAGCCCGAAACCCCAATTGATGTATAAGTATATACCTCGATCGAGGTGTAATACCCCAATGAAGGTATAATACCTCGATCAAGGTATTTTCCCCAACCTGTTAATTTATCAACGCACAGTAAGGTGTCGCAAGGCTTTGGATTCCTGTATCGCACGACACGCCAAATTTACAAGACCGATGTCCGGGAATTTTGCTTTGGCAATTGAATTGATTTATTGTTACATAAAGGTGATGGCAGGGTAATTAAATTGTCTTGTGATCGCCACCTGCCATTCAAGTGTGATGGATGTGCATTGCATCATTGGCTTGAATTGGGATCAAACGTATTCAGGTTTCAGGTCTATTGGTGTAACACTACGGAGGACACATTTGAATTTATAGATGCATATTCTCTTTGTCAATATTTTGGAAAAAATCATGTTCACGCAAGCTGAAAATTCGGACATATCAGGTCGGAGAATATTGACTGTTGGTATTTTATTAAGGGGGTGATATATGTTCAACTACCTTTTTACATAGAATCACAGATGATCTGATTACTAAATAGGCAATACAGTTGGTGACCAGTATCATATAACAAAATGCTTCCCAAATCTTGCACAATAATTCTTTTTCCAATAGTATCTGATATCAGTAGCACTATTTTGCTGGGAATTTTTGTTCACATACTCGGTCAGATACGAATTGTGAAGTGTGAAGTCCCCCAACATATAACAACAACAACACACGGAGGAAAGCGACGCACCAATTGTGATTTGTATTTGTCCAAAAACTGTTCGTATAGGCAATAATCATACTTGCAGTTGGAAAATAGAGTGACTAAATCTGTCAGAACAGGCCAGAACACTATGCAACGCATGTAAACCTTGTAGCAGGTCATAACTCAATGACAATGTCCTCCATTGGAATGTAAAACGGGGGACGTATACTGTATAATCGTCACAACGAAATAAAGGTAATTCAGTAGAAAATAAACTACAGCAGATATCAAATTCAAATTTTCCACAAATACACAGATACGTAATTTTCAGTCCATCTGTTGACATAGAAATTGAATTCAGCGCTTCGATTTCACACAGTTCGGAATGTGACAGAGCGTGCTTCTCTTTCAAACAAGGTGCGCCATCACATGTCAATAATATTCATGTGCGCAAATAGGCATGCCGAGAATATCGTCCATAACATGTATAAACAGCAAAGAAGCATCATAATTCAGTGAAATATGGTGATATTTAGAATACAAAATATTTAATTCGTCAGTTTTATTCCAGAAAAGCATTTTTGTCAACCTCTCTGGAGATCTACTTTTTCGAGCCGCCTTACTCTAATACCCAGCCGCATGCTTCTCGAGAAATCGCGCGAGATTTGACAATTTGGTAAAACTGAGGAAAAACAGATCATTCATCCAATTACATCGAATTTAGACAACAAAGATGGTAGTATAGTGAATTTCGGTGAGTAGCCCTCCCAGCTTAATGGGTCTGCATTCCGATCGCATGTTCTGAAAGCGTTTGTCGATAAAAAAGATACAGCATAAACATGCGCAGCTAAAGGACATTAACCCTCTGGACAATGTGCCAACAACAACAACAACACAAAACAACGACAACAACACGTTGAATGATTGTCTCATTCAGATTAACTTTGACAGGTGTTCAATTTTGTGCAAAGGCCGGAAAAAGTCCACCTGAGCAGGAAGAAATGTGAAACGCCATTTTTCTAAACAATTCAGTTTGTTTGATCGCGTGTACCATTCTATATTCCAACAACTTCAAGTAGGTCATTCTTGTTTATCCCCAACGAAGAGATGATTCAACTACAGTCACTATATTTCTTCAATTTCCAAATTTTACTTCGAGAAATCCACTACATTCTTGGTCAATTTTGCTCTTCAAGGTCATTTTTCCGATTTAGTTGAAAGAAATAGTCATATTTTCTTGTGTTGAATGGTGTTTCCTATCTTCCTGAGATGAAATAATGCGCGCTTGATAATTTAGTGTTTTGTTGTTTTTTTTTAATTTCGACCTGACAAAAAAATGTCAAAATCTCTCAGATCCCTCTCCCCCTTAACTAGTGTGTAGCCACTGTATTTACTGGGGAGGTTGGCTCCATTTGACACTGTACTTCCTGGGAAGGTTGACCCCTATTGCTACTGTAATTAATGTGAATGTTGACCCCATTTGCCACTGGAGAAAGTGAATTTGTATATGGATAAAAGTAAATTACAGGGAAGGCTGACCCCATTTGCCGACAGCAGTAATCCAAATTAAAACTCTTATGTAGCCTATTCAAGTTTATTCAATAACGGCCATAACGTAATAATTTTGTGGATGGTCTTATTTAAGATGTTGACGTGCCAGAACCCGCCACATATATGATACGCAGTGTAATCTGTCTACAATTCTGTCATTGGGTACTGAATTGGCTTTTTTTTTTAACATTTTCAGACTTTTAAAATGGATGAGATGATATGCGCCCGCCTGACTGCTTTTGGTCATGTGTTGATTAGACTAATATTCTTGCATCAGTATCTAGGACATGTAGTACCTTTATATTTTTCCCTTCCAAGCCCTACCCTCTATCATCTAAACTATGCTTCGTCCGACCATACCATCATATATTCCAGGAGCTTACATCATTCTACACTTATTCGACCCATCCGCTACACCCGCGAGCATGTTCCCACTCCAGGGTCACTGAGCCCCACCCTCTCTCCTGAACTAAGCTTCGCCCCACCCCATACCCTCATATATTCCGAGAACTTACATCATGCTACACTTATTAAATCCATCCACTATCCTCGGGAGCATGTCCCCACCCCCGGGACACTGAGCTCCAGCCTCTGTCTCCTATACTAAGCTTCGCCCGTCCTCATACCCTGATATGTTCTGGGAGCTTACATCATGCTACTTTTATTCAATGCAATGCCTGACCCCATACCATCATATTTCATTTTCTAATTTTATATCTGCTATATGCGATACCAACGTAGGTATTAGATGCATTTTATATATATATATAGTTTCGCTGCATTTATTTACTGTATATATATATATATAGTAGAAATTCTATATATATATATATAGTGAAAAGGTAAAAGAGTCTAACGAGAAGAAATATTAATGAAAAAAAGATTAACTGCCAACACGGTCACATAGCTCTGATGCGCATTTCTGCTGTTTTACTTCAGCTTCTTCAGACAGCAAGTAATATTATTTTCATTACAGTGGGCTTTTTTATAGCATAATTATATAACAACAAAATGGCCATAGTAACAAACAAGTAAAGACATAATGCTCAATCGTATTCGATACAGTAAACAATAGAAATTGTCCGAACATGTACGGATTAACTTATTTCGTCATTAGCTCGCATATATATATATATACACACACACACACACAATATATTCCTTAATAGTAATTACAAATAAGTTGATGACAATATTTTATTTCAAAAGTAAAATATTAAATAACCGACGGGGGAATCCCCGCATACCGAACCCCTGTTAGTTTTTTATTTCGTGTTGTCTTAAATGAAGGACACCATTTGCTTCAATTTTGCTGTCAAATCATCCTATCATTTGCGTACACTTCGCCATCCATAAGATGGCTTGCGAATCGTGTGTCTCCATTATCGCGGAGCGATATCCAGTACTTTACCGGATTCTGTTCGGCCTTCATCCGGCCGAGAACTGACCCGAGAAATCTGATAAATTACAGGTTTTCATACCACTTCAGAAACAGATATTGCCTGATCTTACAAAATATATAGGTATGTATAACTTTCGTATCATCCAAGAGGTGTGGTGGATCTAAAATTTTGATCACATGACTCGAAAATGGCGAGTTACGTTGGGGTTACTTTAGCTGGTTGGCTGACGAAGTCACGCGGTATTGATTTATGGAAATTCCCTCCTGCAGTTGCCGAAAGTAGGCTGAACATGGATACACACGATCCCAGGGTCAGTCTTACCGCGTATAGATGACCGAGATGGTTACAGGTTGATCATCCTATTACACATCATATGATTTAAGCTATATTTGTGTCCACACATTTTACTATATTAATTAAAATTGAGTTTTAATTCGTTTGCGGTGTTCCAGTCTTGATCAGCGCATAAAAAGGGCATTACATGTGTATGATTTGAAACATTTGTCATTGTATTCTTTTATTTGCATACAAATGACAGAGGTTACCCCAATGTTGGTCTCCCATTCCATACTGTAAATGCATTAAGCAAAAACTCCCAAACAACGACAGACCTATATCTGATACCTCATGACTTCAAAGGTTATTGGGACCAGTTCATGCCTATTTCAATACTCCTCCAAGCACAGAATCGTGGGAATTTTAAAACTTTATAATATCATTTTTTGGAGATTTCGCCGTTTTACTTCAATTTTTTCTCCCTTTCACTCCTAAAATATCCAAAATTATTCTATTTCACGTCAGGTAATTATTTTCTTACTATATTGTGTATTTTTTATGGAGAAATTAACACAAGCAAATAATCGGAAAATCTAATAGTCTAACCAAAAATACATTTTTTTAATGTAACGTCACGGTGGCATCATCAGAGCTGCCAACTTATTTTATGTTGCATTTCCTGGTATGGCTTGACACCAAGATAAATAGAGGAAAGTGTCAGGCCCATAACCCAATGAGTAAGAAAATAATTAGAGTTGCGGTACATCTCAAATCGCTTAGGTCAGACCGGTTTAAAATATTTAGCTTTCTCGATACTTGATTTTCAACAGACATTATCAACTTGAAAGACGGCATGGTGGAGCGTCCTGGAAAAGGTGCAGGACGTTGACTAAGATGAATGTAACCAAGGCACCGACGAGGGGTCCGATCTGGGTGAAAGCTCCACACCACAGTAAGGACTTCTCTCCCATCACTCTGCAGATTGCCGCAATGCACAACTTGGAGTAGGTGATCAAACCCGTGGCCAGAACCTGTGAGGTCACCTGTTAGAAATGGAAAAGTGTTGAATGTTGTGAATGATGTTAAAGGCCATCAGTCTTCTTTTGTCCCCCGCCACATAAGTGGGGAGACTTAGAAATACCGGGAGTCAGTAGTTCCGTTATTTCGTCTTTCCGTTACACATTTCTTGTCTGACCAATAATTCGAGGACCATTGAACCTATCCACTTCAAACTTGGAGAGTGTCTGGACATCGACGAGAGGAAGGTAGGGATTGCTTTAACACAGTTACCTGTGTAATCCAAGTTGGCCGCAATCAGCCTCATGGATTTTCAGCAGTTGGATCTTTGAATATTTCTTGTCCGACCAAAACTTGAGAACTATTAATCCAATCGACTTCAAACTTGGGGAGTGTGATGACATCGGGGAGAGAACGGTTGGGGTTACTTTTGTAATCCAAGATGACCGCCAGCCATCTTGGATTTTTAGCAGTTTAACCTTGTCTGGACAATAACTCAAGAACGATTGAACTGATCGACTTCAACTTTGAGAGTGGCTTGACATCAGTGAGAGGACGATTGGGATACCTTCGTAACCCAAGATTGCCACTGTCAGACATCTTGAATTTTGAGCGTTTGGATCCTTGAACTGATCCGACTCCAAACTTGGAGAGTGCCTTGATATCGGTGAGAAGACAGTTAGGGTTGCTTTTCAATTACCCGAGTCATACAAGATGGCCTCTATCAGCCACCTTGCATTGTCAACAGTTGGATCTTCACACATTTCTTGTCCGACCAATTTACTGGGGAACCATTGAAGCAATCGTCTTCAAACTTGGAGACCCGGTGAGACGATGGTTGGGATTGCTTTTTCAGATATCTGTGTAATATGGCACCCCAAGCCATCTAAGATTTTCAGCAGTTGGATCTTGTCCGGACAAAAACACGCGAACTAACCGATCGACTTCCAACTTGGAGCGTGGCTTGACATCGGTGAGAGGACTGTTGGGATTGCTTTTGAGTTACCTGCGTAATTCAAGATTGCCACTGTCAGCCATCTACATGTAGGAATTTAAGTGCTTGGATATTATCCGGGCAATCACCTCAGAACGATTGAACTGATCAACTTCAAACTTGGAGAGCGGATTGACATCGGTGAGAGGAAGTAGAATTGCTTTTCAGTTATCTGCATAATCCAAGATGGATAACGTCAGCTATCTTGTGCAATCGAAGATGGCCGCCACTAGCCACTTGGATCTTTTCCGGACAATAACTTGATAATGATTTGACCGATTGACTTTAAATTTGGACGGTGTCTTGACATCGGCGAGAGGAAGCTTGGGATTGCTTTTCAGTTACCTCCGTAATCCAAGACGAATGTCGTCAGCCATCTTAACATCACATTTAACGATTATTTTCAACAATTCTTTTCTTCTTCCCAACTAAATTTCATTTCACCAACTTCACTTTCAACGCATTAAACATATGTAAAGTCACTTTCTACAAAATAACGCAACACGGCCATTGTTACAGAGAGATCTGAATTTTCAAAATCATACTCTTAATCAATTCTATGGAAATAGTCGCCCAAAAATATCGACCAGAGTTTCACGTCCCCCTTAGGAGCAGCATCAGTTTTGGTGAATGCAATCCATCCGAACTGGTGCTGCTCGCGGGGGACATGGACCTCTATGGTCGATTTTCTTCTTACAGATACTAATGTATGGTCATCTCTACAAAAAGCACATTCTACCGTTTATAGAAACAGAAGGTATGTATGTAAATGTATGGTGTATATACCAGGAAGAGCTAGGCATCGATTGACCAATCTGCATGGTATATTTACAACAGTCCTTAATGGATCTTAACTGAAACTTTCTGATTGGCTCAATATTCTTGCAATTCTCTTTACAACCCAATGAACATACCCGATTTCCTTTTTGAAAATGTGAATTGACCAATGAGAACAAGGACCATACCAAGTACAGTATGTAACCCATATACATGATGCGAACAAAGGTGTTTGTTCCTATGTTTAAAACACGTATCACTAACCGTCATTCGTTATCTTGGACGTTCCTGATGTGAACTCAAGCCTGACACAATTAAGTTGCTGAAAAAGTGGCTGAAAAGTGTCTTTGTAATTCTCATAGAGATTTCAACATCGGATTGGTTCAAATGCATGGGAATGTGCCTCTTCTCTTTGTTTTATTTTTGATACATTAATGTGATGCTATGCTCAAATTATGTTTCAAATGCATCAAAATGTCACAGTCCGTTTGATACTTACCGCTATCACTGCACCGCCCATTTGACCAATCAAAAACGGCGCTGGACTGAGAGAGGCGAGGACCAGGATGTAGGCCGAGACAATGGTAGAGAGGATAGTGATAATTGCAACCAGTCTCTTGGAATTTGTGGGCAGAAAAAAGGCAAAGAAACACATAATTGGATCGGCAACATTCCCGAGGATGACGGCCAGATGATAAGCTTGATTACCGTACGGAAGGAAGGCGTAAGTCTGAATGGACATTAAAACGCCATACTCTAGCGCGTTGATCCAACCGACAGCGACCAGCAAAGCTGTGAATTCGACACATGAGGTTCGTGTCCATTTGGCTAAACACTTTGTTGGTCGTCGTGAAACATTCTCTCCCGATAAATTCCTCTTTCTGTTGTTTTCTGGTTCAGGCTGTAGGTCAACTTTGCCATCCGTGTGATAAACAGCCACTCGATTCTTCTCAACAACGTCGTCTTTAGGTTGTTTATCTATATCATATCCTGTTACTCTCTCCCTTTTGCACATGGGCAGGTGGTTCAAGAAAATGAAAGACATGCCACAGACAACCATGATGACGAAAAGAAAACCGAAGAAATATCCCGGTGGAAATCGTGGAGAATAATATTCGGCTGCCATAATGAAGTTGGTGACGTTGACGGTTCTTTTGTCGGTGTTGTTACTGCTAATCGTGCGGTTCTGGCAGTCCATTTCGCCGACGCCCTGTCCAAGCGCAACCATACTGGGAAGAAAGCTGCTCAGCCCTTGGCCAATGTAGAATGATGTCACATAGGACCCTTTCAAACGAGACATAAATGGCAAGAATACGACAGATGATGTACAGTTTGCCAGGGCTAGGAAAAAAACAAGGACCAGGAGAAATGTGCTGTGTTCGACTCCCCCGATTTCTGTGGTCTGGTTCCAGAAGAAACCTAGCAGCAGACAACAGGCGGAGGCAAGGATTATAATGGAATAGGCGATTGGAATTTGAGGGATTCGCTTCGGGAACATCAAATAACAAACCATATATATAAGCGGGCCTACGTTGGCTGTATGAATAGCGGTCATCACGTAGGAAGCGAGGTTCCACCCTTCTGGAAGCCTCTCCACCAGGATTGGCAGCTCGATGAGAGTTCCATTGGCCCCGATCCATGACCCGAGGCCGAACAAACAGACCAGCACGTGCACCAAGACAGACGTCTCTGTGTTTCCCGCGCATTTTGTCTAGTTGTCTGAGAAGAAGAAAATATATTAATGAGATTCGTTAACTTTCAGATGCAAAAGATTTGATGGTGAAGTTTACGATACAGCTCCCTAAACCACACTCTTATGTTGAAGTTCTCCTTGGAAAAATCGCACATTCAAAAAGTCAGATATTTTGATCGTGTTGTTTTTCATTTAAATGAAAAACGTATTCATTGATTTTCGTATGAATCAGATAAGCAAAATAACATTGATTTCAATGAGACTTTAGAGTTCAATCAAAAATGTGCTCTCAATATACAACCTTAGGAAAATATTAACACCTTGACATTCATTGTCTTCATTTCTATATTACCACATCTATTATTGATTAAAATTAGTCAAAATGGGCCCTTCACCTTGTCGAGTTTCGGCAATAGAGATTAGTGCCAAAATTTCATGTTAAAAGACAGCAGAAAATCTCACATCCAAATTGAAGGTAGGCTGAACATGAAGTGCACATTTGAGTTTTCCGTCGGCTGAAATTTAAGATGCTGATGGGAGTTTTGAGGCAAATATTTAATCCACTATTTAAGTTTAATACTGGACTACCGTGATAGCTGTGGCAGGTACATTGACGTGCGGTTCGTTCTTCTGCTCTCTCTCCTATGTCTCCAGCATAGGGCATTGTTTTAAACAATTAATAATTGATGTATATACAGGTAAATATGGATCAATTATTCTTACATTTATTATAATTTTGACAACTTCATCTCGAAAATAGTCCAGTTATCACTGGTTAAAAATATTACCGAAGCTGAAAGGTAGCAGAATAGCGAACCGAAAATCGGGCAGAGAGCCATGCGTCAATGCACCTGTCGATGCTATCTGGACATATCTATTGCCTAAGGATAAAGAACATGTCCGCTTTAACCGAGAAAAAACCCTCTTGACAGCTTTCCTAGATTTGTGCTATACGAATGACGTGTTCAAGCAATAAAGGCCGGTATTCCCCAGTTCTATTATTATACAGAGTTGAGTGTGCCATGCGCTCGTCAGGAACAGGTCCTCCATGTAAGGCTGAGTTATTTATAAAATGAAAGCGATGCATGTAAGACAATAGCATGTAGAGCACTCACAAGACAACACTTTATATGGTCTTTTTACTTCTTGGGGCAACCCAAACCACATTACTTGGTTCATTACAGTTCATTCAATAAATACTTACATGAATGAGAAGCAACTATTGCGAAACAGTAAGTGAACAAAAGATTGTAATGTATATTCAGCACCATGTCTGTATTTTTTACAACATTAAACAAGCAGTAATCTGTATTCCTGGTTTGGCCTAACCGGGAGTTTTTGCCACAACATTCACATTTGAAATTATTGAATGGCATACTTCTGTTCATATTTGCCATTGCTATTTTACTTTACTACTATATACGCACATCCATGAATTAAATATCGTACGCATTGATGACAAAAATATTTAGGCCTGTCTGTTTCGGATGATACGTTGTACTGCAAGCGAAAGTACAAGTGGTGAAAGAAACAGAACAGCTTTGGGGATTTTCTATACTTACAAAATATTAATTGTAAAATATTTTTTGTATTATTTCACTCGAGAAATATTTCTTCATGACTCATTCAGCTATGGATAAAAATAAATAAATAAATAAATAAATTGACAAAATTGGGATTCGAACTCAAAATTGACAGCATTGTTCATTCACAACCAAACGCTGTAACCACACGGCCAAGAAGCTATGCAACACCAAACACTCTTACAATGCCAATATAACGCAGTCTTCCAAGTCAACAGAGAAAACAAAACTTATTTTAAATTTCATGAAAATATGACACCTTCAACCAAAATGATATTTCAATATATGTTTGTGGTATATTTGATAAAATTGAGAACATGGAATTAGATTTTGGTTGGAGGTGTCATATTTTGGATATAAAGGGAATTCCCTGTGAAAATGTATCCAGAAAATATAACAAGTGAGAAATGACTACATTGTAGTCAAAACCTGCGGCAGTGGCAATAATACAGTGAAAGACATATCAGCGGAGGTAGTGGTAATTGTAGAAAAAAAGCGCCATCTGCAAGTGTTTTCATGCCAAGGGAAGTAATTTTCAACTTCTAACCCACAATTGCAGGAATTGACTAATAGATTTGACACAATATATATATATTCGCTTTCCTCGTTCAAAATCCGACGATGTTGACTGGTCCGTGCCGTCTATACTGAATTGACAGACAGGCTTTGGCAATGTCTTGGTACAAGTATCGTGAATTCCAAGTTTCAAAACATTCCGTTCAGCCGTTGATTTTTGCAAATCAAAAAGGCTTTCAAATATTTGGAAATCCAAACAAATTTCAAGGATTTAGTCATAGCGCGAACATCTACGCTCTTCAGTCTCCCTTCTCGCTTACTTTGCCGAGCAAAATGGAAAATTTATATTTCCGTCAAAGTTAATTTTCAATGAATCTATTATCAGGTCTATCACTTTGATCTGTGAAACTATGGAATGGGGTTGAAGGCTTTATCGAACTGTTCAAGAGGCATAATGACATTTTTCACGATTCAAATTGAGGCCTGTGACAGTCTTGATATTCGATTAGAATAATAAATTAAGTTTCTGCATTTATGTGCGTTATCATCTGCAAACTAAATACGGTACCTTGACACTCTTTTCCATGCAGCAAGCCAATATCAATACATGGTTTGCTCCTTCTATACAAATGATTACCTATTTCATCCTTAGGAGATATCACCTCATCCGACATGTTTGGTCAAGCCTTTTCGAAGGTTGATAATTTTATTAATTTTTTTTTTTAAGTCAAATTCTGCAAATAAGAAACATTTCTTGTCAGTATCTATGGATATCGCCCTATAATCAATTCGCGAATATGTTTGTCATTAAATCATTCGGGAGGTGATTTAAGTGCGAAGTGTATAAGAGAATCGATGTCGAATTCTCGTTATTATCTTTTGGTACATCAAATTATTGCATTCGCGAAAATGACTTCCAAGTCAATATGAAAGGTATCAAAATAAATTTAAAAAACTCTCAAGGAAATCAAGGTCCTAGCTTTTGACAACGAGATCAAATAGATCGCTTTTATGGTCAGTATCTGCTAATATATGACGTACTTTAATTCGTAAAACTGATTGACAAAGTAACGTAAATTGTGAAGTGTAGAACCAGTAAATTCTAGCAGAAATGGGCTCTGACTTGAGAGAATGATGTCAAATGCAACATGTTTCTGCCCGTTGTCTGTTGATACACATAAGTATTGATTTTACGGAAGTGATTAATGCAATTCTAAAGGGATTATGGGTGCGGAAGAGGACGAGAACATCAATACCAGCGAAGCAAGGCCCTGGCTTGCGAGAATGAGGATAGAGGGACTGTGTTCCGAAAGAGGATCATTCGAAATAGCTATGTGCCAAATTTCATGCTTGTAACCGAAAGTACACAATATAACTATGATGTACTGTTCGCGCATAGGGTTGTCGGACTCATTAAGTACTACATAGTCATTTATGTATTGTAAAACCGTTTGCGCATAAAGTCAGTTTTGAGTATTATCAATGAGTCGGTATAGCTAAGACATTGACAACGAGGTCAAATAGATCGCCTTAATGGTCAGTATCTGCTAATATATGACGTAATTTCATTCGTAAAACTGATTGACAAAGTAACGTAAATTGTGAAGTGTAGAACCAGTAAGTTCTAGCAGAAATGGGCTCTGACTTGAGAGAATGATGTCAAATGCAACATGTTTCTGCCCGTTGTCTGCTGATACACATAAGTATTGATTTTACGGAAGTGATTAATGCAATTCTAAAGGGATTATGAGTGCGGAAGAGGACGAGAACATCAATACCAGCGAAGCAAGGCCCTGGCTTGCGAGAATGAGGATAGAGGGACTGGTTCCGAAAGAGGATCATTCGAAATAGCTATGTGCCAAATTTCATGCTTGTAACCGAAAGTACACAATATAACTATGATGTACTGTTCGCGCATAGGGTTGTCGGACTCATTAAATAGTACATAGTCATTTATGTATTATAAAACCGTTTGCGCATAAAGTCAGTTTTGAGTATTATCAATGAGTCGGTATAGCTAAGACATTAAGTGCAAGTCCAGGGATTGGAGGGTCATTGTTTCGATTCCCACAGAGGGTTAAGTTATTCTTCCTTTCAAAACATATTTCCATATATGCGAATTGCTTGGGGGTAAAGTTAAACATCTTTATTCGGTGAAAGTTGCTGAGTTGTTCCGCTTACTTCTGAAACGTAATTGTTGCGTTTGTTTTTATGATGCATGATCTATAATTTGATACCAAGTATTATTCAGTGTTAATCATAATGATAATGCGTTACTTGTTATGCTTCTTCGCCAATTTGTGTTTTATCTAGATTGGGTAGATAAAATGATTACTAGAAGTAGTGAACTTATTTTTCTACTTTCTAAGACAGTCGCCTGGGACTGTATGCAAATTAGCTGAACCACCGACAAAGTTGCGGCTCATGTTCTTTGGTATATAAGAAATCCAAGGATCTTAAATTGTGTGTACATCTGCATACTGTTCAATGAAAATGGTAATATCTGAAGACAGTGACTGATGTGACGACCGACAGCTTTAAAGCGACTGACGTAAGAGAATTGAAGTCTGAACGGAAATCAACGAAGCAATAATTCATTCCACCGAATATAGTTGCAAATGAATTCAAACGCGCTTGAACATTCTCGTCTCGCGAGACTCCCTACTGCGAGAAAGAGTCTCACGCGTAAATGGGAGCCATCCCCCCAAAATTTGGGGGGTGAGTAGGCGGTGTATGATTATCTGGCTTGTCACTGACCTGCTGACTCCGCCGAGTTAGAAGCGAATTGCTAAACATAACGTGGGCTATATAATTGGGAAATGACTCTTTCCGTTTCGGAGCATATCAATCGCGAACAAATTATTGTCGGTATGTATACTTGGCCGTGAAAGCGAGTTATCTAATACAGGAAGTAGTTCGCGGGTAGACACGGCTCGCTTTGAGAATGATGTCATGCTGCCTCGCTTTGAGATTGGAGATTCAAAAATGTCACCAGTTTACATGAGAGTCGCTTTGGTCTCCCGCGGGTAGACACGGCTCTCTTTGAGAATGGCGCTTGAAGACAGTGGTGTCATGTGAGATCGGAGGTTGAAAAGAAAAATGTGGCAGAGATCACACTGTCTTAGCGCATGCGCATTTCAAAAAGTCACAAGAACAAGAAAAAGTGAGAAATGACTACATTGTAGTCAAAACCTGCGGCAGTGGTGATAATACAGTGAAAGACATATCAGCGGAGGTAGTGGTAATTGTAGAAAAAAGCGCCATCTGCCTGTGTTTTTATGCCGAGGGAAGTAATTTTCAACTTGTAACCCACAATTGTAGGGATTGCGTAATAGTTCTGATACCATATAGATATATTCACTTTCCCCATTCAAAATCCGACGATTTGACAGACGAACTCACCATGATCGCTTTGGCAATGTTTTGGTACAAGTATCGTGTATGCCAAGTTTCAAAACATTCGGTTCAGTCGTTACTTTTTGCAAATCAAGAAGGCTTTCAAATATTTGGAAATCCAAGCAAATTTCGAGGATTTAGTCATAGCGCGAAAATATGCGCTCTTCAGTCTCCCTTCTCGCTTAATTTGCCGATCAAAATGAAAAATTTATATTTCCTTCAAAGTTATTTTTCAATAAATTTAGTATCAGATCTATCACCTCGATCTGTGAAACTACGGAATGGGATTTGAGGCTTTATCGAACTGTCCAAGAGGCATAATGACACTTTTTCACTATTCAAATTGAGGCCTGTTACAGTCTTGATATTCGATTAAAATAATTAATTAGGTTTCTGCATTTACGTTCGTTATGATCTGCGAACTAAATTCCTTGCCACTATTTTCCACGCAGCAAGTCAATACCAAGACATGGTTTGCTTCTTCTATATAAATGATTAACTATTTCATTCTTAAGAAATATCATCTCATCTGACATTTTCGGCCAAGCCTTTTCGAAGGTTGCTAATTTTATGAATTTCTTTTCTTTAAAATCAAATTCTGCAAACAAGAAACATTTCTAGTCAGTATCTATGGATATCTTCCTATACTCAATTCGCGAATATGCTGGTCACTAAGTCATTCCGAAGGTGATTCAAGTGCGAAGTCAATGTGAAAGGTATCTAAGTATCAAAATCAAACTCAAAAACCCCTCCAGGAAAACAAAGGCCCTAGCTTTTGGCCACGAGGTCAACTAGATCGTTTTTATGGCCAGTATCTGCTATATATGACGTAATTCCATACGTAAAACTGATTGACAAAGTAACGTATAGAATTTTGTATAGAACCAGTAAATTCTAGCAGAAATGGGCTCTGACTTGAGAGAATGATGTCAAATGCAATATGTTTCTGCGCATTGTCTGCTGATATTGAATTTACGGAAGTGATTTATGCTATTCTAAAGGGATTGTGAGTGCGGAAGAGGACGGGAACATCAATACCAGCGAATCAAGGCACTGGCTTGCGAGAATGAGGATAGAGAGGCTGTGTTCCGAAAGAGAATCATTCAAAATAGCTATTTGCCAAATTTCATGCTTGTAACCGAAAGTGCACAATATAACTGCACGACTGCGAGGTATTGTTCGCGCACAGGGGTGTCTAACTCATTAAATACTACATAGTCATTTCTGTCTCTTCCAAGTGGGCTACCAAATGAAATTATCCGGTAATGAGTGAGTCCATCTGAATCCTTTCGTCGGCAAAATAAGCATTCAAGATTCAATATTTTGTTGTACAAACACCAGTCAAAGGCAGAGTACAAAATTTTAAGAGGAATACAACAAGAGAAACAATTGAACAGGGACATGAATATTAATATTTATATATATGTTATATCTGAGAGATATGTTATATCTGAGTGTTACCGTTGATATTAGAACCTTGATTTTTGGCATGAAGGTGCATTAGGGGACTGTTACCAGCATGTTTCGGGCTGACCTACTTTTGATGAAAATTTCTGTTGATTTTTAATTAAAATCACTGGTGAAACTAACTTGAGCCGTGCCTATCTTAATATAGGCAGGATTTCAACTGGGGGTTCACGAGTTCAGCGTGCGTAGGAGTCCTAATGCCTACCCTACTTCTTATGTCCTGTGACGTTATTCACACTGGGCATGAAGGTGCATTAGGGGACTGTTGCCAGCATGTTTCGAGCTGACCTACTTTTGATGAAAATTTCTGTTGATTTTTGATTAAAATCACTGGTGATTCTAACTTGGGCCGTGCCCATCTTAATATTGGCAGGATTTCAACTGGGGGTCCAAGAGTCCAGTGCGTGTCGGAGTCCTAATGCCTACCCTACTTCGTAGGTCCTTTGACGTTATTCACACTATTCTCATATATAATAAATCCAATCCGGAAATTAACGAAGCAATAATTCATCCCACCGAATATAGTTGCAAATGAATTCAAACGCGCTTGAATGCAGTGTTGTCATGTGAGATTGGAGGTTGAAAAGAAAAGTGTGGCAGAGATCACACTCTCTTAGCGCATGCGCATTTCAAAAAGTCACAAGAAGAACAACAAGAACAACAAGAACAACAACAACGCGAGCCTCCCGTAGACCTGCGTGCCGCAGGTAACAACGCGAGCCTCCCGTAGACCTGCGTGCCGCAGGTAAAAACGACCAAACGCCCATTTTCCAACGTTCATCGACGCCGTTTTACGTCACTATTGGCTGTGAGAGTTTTCAGTGTAAAATTTCGGTATTTTATATGTATGAAACACAACTTTTCATGCTGATATGGAGAAATAATTTTTTCGCTTCACAAACGTGACAGCAAGAGGGTTTTTTCCCGGGTAAAGCTGACACGTCCTTTCAATTAGAGTGTAATTCCGGGAATGATCCGAGTTCGACAATGTAAGCGAATTAGGAAATGAGCCTCAAGTATATGTATGGCTGATCGTATATCGGTGTCAGTTTGGGCTCGTTACATATAATCCAAGGCGCAATGGATGATGGGGAAGTTTAAAATGATGAGTGGTCATCAGAAATATACAACTTGTTTTCCTATTTTCCAATATTTTCGGCATTTTTCTACTTCAAAGAGCAGGAAATTATTTCAGTTAACGGATATTAATCGTCTTCTATCATACTGAGAATTATTTGTGTCAAAAATTATGGTGTTCTATTTGTGCCAATTTGATCTCGCGCGTCGACGCGCGACGCGAACAGTCGATGTCGTGTTTTGAAATGCGACGTCGCCCTTTCCGTCGCGCGTCGCGCGTCGACTTTTACAATGTTAAAGAGATAGGCCAAAACTCGACGTCGTGTTTCAAAAGTCAGCGTCGCCTCCTAGCCTATCTCTTAGCATTGTAAAAGTCGACGCGCGACGGGAAGGGCGATGTCGCCTTTCAAAACGCGACGTCGACTTTTGGCGTCGCGCGTCGTGCGTCGGGTTTTATAATGTTAAAGAGATAGGCCAAAACTCGACGTCGTGTTTCAAAAGTCGACGTCGACTTTTGCCCTATGTCCTAACATTATAAAAGTCGAAGCGCGACGGAGAGGGCGACGTCGCCTTTCAAAACGCGACGTCGACCTTTCCCGTCGCGCGTCCACTTTCAAAAAGTCGACGCGGGACGGACTTTCGCGTCGTGCGTCGCCGGACTAATACGTAAACTAAATTCAAGGTTCCAATAATGAACAAAAGCGTATGTGAGTAACTATTTTGCAGGATTAACAGTAACGACTGGAAAACAGAGAGAAAATAATTAATCGCTTGTGTAGCTCAATGGAACTGTGAGATCTTACGTTCTGGAGACATCCTGATGAATGGCTCCTGATAAAACGCGCCACGTTGCATTTTATCTCGAATCATACAACCCTTTTTAATAGTAAGGCTTTGCTTTCTGCCATTTTAGACTAGTGACTATATGCTGTCAAAGTAAAGGTGAGGTGTGGGGTCATTTTACTTTCGTTTTCGGCCGGAAAACAGTAAGAGCCCACATTTCCTTTGAGCTACACAAGATATTGATTAGTTTTTCTCTGTTTTCCAGTCGTTACTGTTACTCCTGCAAAACTGTTACTTACATAAGTTTTTGGTTCATTATTGGAAACTTGAATTTATTTTACGTATTAGTCCGGCGAAATATGAACACATTGACAAGCTAATAGATGCGTATTGTCCTCGAGATGGAGGGGTGTGCATTTTGTTTAATCAGCAATATAACATATCTGACAGCGAAACAAATCAATTATGTGGTACATAGTCTCCATGTATGTTAAATATGTTGCCATTCTTGCTTTGTTGCAGTAAATTCTCAGCAAATTATCAACACCGGTCAGAAGCTACTAGGATCGGAAATCGCAGATGTGAACATTTTTTAAAAGTCGACGGGCGACGGAGAAAGTCGACGTTGCGTTTTGAAAGGCGACGTCGCCCTCTCCGTGGCGCGTCGACTTTTACAATGTTAGGAGATAGGGCAAAAGTCGACGTCGACTTTTTGAAATACGACGTCGAGTTTTGGCCTATCTCTTTAACATTATAAAACCCGACGCACGACTTTTTCCGTCGCGCGTCGAGTTTTGATTCTTCAAAAAGGCGACGCACAACGAGCGACGCGAAAAGTCGACGTCGCGTTTTGAAAGGCGACGTCACCCTTTCCGTCGCGCGTCGACTTTTACAATGCTAAGAGATAGGCCAAAAGGCGACGTCGACTTTTGGAACACGACGTCGAGTTTTGGCCTATCTCTTTAACATTGTAAAAGTCGACGCGCGACGCGCGACGGAAGGGGCGACGTCGCGTTTCAAAACACGACGTCGACTTTTCGCGTCGTGGGTCGACTTTTGCAAGTCGACGCGCGAGATCAAATTGGCACAAATAGAACACCATAAAAAAAATGCGCAAACAAAAACTTTTGGACAGAGCTTGACCCCAAGATATCATGTGGAAAGTTTCATCTCCCTAACCTGAAGGATGACAAACCTATTTAGGGGAATGAGTTTCCCCCACTCAAAGACTGTGATACAATCATTAAATCGCCCTGACCAGATACATGAACAAATTTTCGGAACAAAACTATAAATGCAATCCTAACAAAGTCGACTAATTATGAACATTCCATATTAGCAATCGACATGAAAATTTCTCCTCTTACCTTCGTAAACAGAAATCTACGAGATAACTTTACCTCTCTTAGACTTAGTAGACAGGCTCTCAAAATCAACTTTGGTAGATGTCCTCTCCATTCAGCATATCGTATCAGGTATGTATTTGCAGACTCGTGTATGATGTAGCATAACTTATTTCTTTATACACGGTCCATTTATATAAGATTACTACATACCTTCCTTCGATAAATAATTTTTTTTATTTTACGGCACGAATTCAAAAGACCGCCATTGCGCCACATAACACATCGTACAATTATAAGGTTATCAGAATATTTTGAAAATCTTCAATGCACATTCTCGCGCATATGCTGGTACAGCAGTTATTTGTTTGCTGACAAATGTAACCCGAGCAAACAAGTCTCATGTCGTTTAAAATGTAAAAATCGAGAAATATAAAATGTAATATGATGCATGCATACGTGATAGTTATTGTGTAGCTATCAGTTTGTTATATACAAATGAATTCCTGTCGACACAACCGCTCTGCAACCGAGGACTAATTAGAAGGTGTTTACCGCTAGTTAACCGCTCGTCACTTTACGCTGTCCTGATTTCTCTCCCATTTGGATAGGTCGCTTGTGGGATCTAACCGGCTTGCAGTAACACGGGTGTCAACCAATCCCGAGGACTCTTCATATTGCTTTGAAGGGGACATAATGGTAGGTACATTTTGGTTGGCTCAGCCGAAAGAGACGCCACGCTGGCAGGGTATCTTCTGATGTTGCCGCGCTCCCGCCAGGTTGGCACGATAATGTGGGGGACAATTATGGACTGTTCCTTGGCATTAACCTTGGGTTAATGCAGAGACCATTCCCTATCCCCCGTCCCGACTGCAAGTGAAGTAGTTAAAATGCTGTCGTGATGTCATAAGGCTATTAAATACTCATGACCTGGGCGCTCTGAACACCAAATTCAATTGAAATCTGTAAGATCCTGCATAGCGACATATACGATTGGGGAGCATTGATAGGATATTAATTTATGAAGATTGGGTTTTGTGTGGACGAGCGCCCTTGATATAAAGTGAATGGACGAGAGAGTGGTGCCTTTTTCCGCACCCAGGAAGAGTCCGAACAATCGTACAATTTCAATAACTTAGATATTATACACCTGGCGATCTGTTGTGGTTATACATGTGTGGACGAGCGCCCTTGATATAAAGTGAATGGACGAGAGAGTGGTGCCTTTTTCCGCACCCAGGAAGAGTCCGAACAATCGTACAATTTCAATAACTTAGATATTATACACCTGGCGATCTGTTGTGGTTATACCACGCCCATGAATTATCTAGCTGTGTTTTATATCGACGTACAATATACCTCTAAGTTACTATTTTTAGCGGTAGATACATGTATACTGTGATTCCAGCTGTCATGTCTACTGAACCCTATTTGGAACTTCGGAGCGAAAATCTACAAAGGGCGTCGATTTACTCTCAGAGAGTCCTAGCATGAATTTCCTCATCTTGGAGAGCCAGTGTATCAATCGATCTGTTAGGATCGATACTGGCTTGGTTAGTTACACATGCCAGTTCTGGATATAAATAGATCAAGGAGTTTCCTCAAAATCAAACCAATCAGTGAACGCGCTAAGCTAGTTGACTACGACAATCCACTGCGAGGTATGAGATGTGACAGCTAGGTTTGAATTTCATCGTGGGCAACACTGCTTTGATGTCAAGATGAAATCGACATCGGAAGTCAAAGCCAAAAACACAGGCTCGGGATACCGACATACTAATTCAAAACAAGCGCGGTGGGGGGAGGGGGGGGGGTGAAATGTACGAGATTGTATAATAGAGGCAACGACTCAGAACTCATTCGAACCACCAAAAATGTCCAGGTAAACCCTCTGTAAGGATTTGATTTACCTGGACTGGAAAATGGATTTTTTTATAAATCGCCAGATGTGGTACGCTGGAAAAGCTGAGTCACTTACGCGGATTCAAATCTATATTGTGTTCCAACGTTATATGTATGTTGGCTATACACCGTTTTCATAACGCCTGCTGTTTTGCGCGGGAACTGGCTGCTGACGTCAAGTGTGGTAAGTTCCAGCTACTAATACATGTTAACTCGATGCAAATTGTACACATATCAGGATATAATCCAGCAAAACACGGCCAATATCTACTCGACTTCCATTCTGTTTAGGGATTATTAAACCCCAAGAGATGACCGTTTCAGAAATGTATAGTTTGAAACAATAACCTTTTAAATCATGGCGAAATATTTATCTAAATTGATGGTGTCAATTCGCCGAGATTTTTTTGCGATTTTCCCACACTCGTTTTTTTTCATCATTTTCCTTAAAAGCGCCTCCATAAAATAAAAATCCATGCATATATTTCTCATCCATTTGCGTACACTTCGCCATCCATAAGATGGCTTGCGAATCGTGTGTCTCCATTATCGCGGAGCGATATCCGGTGTTTTACCGGATTCTGTTCAGCCTTCATCCGGCGGAGAACAGACTCGAAATCTCCGATAAATTACATGTTTTCATACATACCTCGGAAACAGATATTGCCTGGGCTTACAAAATATATAAGTATGAATAACTTTCGTATCATCCAAGAGGTGTGGTAGATCTGTAAGTTTGAACAAGTAGATCATCACATGACTCGAAAATGGCGGGTTACGTTGGGGTTACGTCGGTAGACTTCAGCTGATTGGCTGACGAAGCCACGCGGTATTGATTTCTGGAAATTCCCTCTTGCAGTTGCCGAAAGTAGTCTGAAATGGATACACACGATCCCAGGGTCAATCTTACCGCGTATAGATGACCCAGCTGGTTACAGGTTGACTTCTCATCTAGAGTATTATAGGATTATGAAAATGTAAATCTCATTTCTGTATCTTCAGCCGACCGTCGAGCCAACACTAGCCATTTAACAAAATTATTGTTATTTTGCTTTGAAATTTTCCTCCCGTTCGACTCTTGGTATTACACCACCACGTGTGCGCATACGGACAATCGGCCATATTATGTTTGACTATTTGTTGGTCCATTGAATGCATGTTTGTTAGCAGAATAATGGGCCATTACCGAGACTGTGCGCAATTGTCTCGAGACCGTGCTCTGTTACCTTAAAGGGAATCCCTAGAGGGTTTTAGTCTGGCCTAAAAATGCTTGAAAGTCACAGTTAATACTTCACAGTAATGGAAACAAAAATTTGCTGATCTTTTTCTGACCATTAACATGCGTAATGTGGGATCAAAGTTGGCCAATCTCATAATCCGCATTCTGGCTAATGATGTCACGGCAGGAACCGGTTTGACATGTTTAAAGTCAAAATGGAGGATCACAGGCAAAACGAGAGCAGATCGAGCTCAGATTCAGACGGCGATTATAGCTTCGATAGCTACTCCGATGGAAATATTTTTGACACAGAAGAACAAGGATCAGATGTGGAAGCAAGCAACTATGTCGAAAACAATACAGGAACAGGAATTGTACCTTATCAATTCGAGCCTGTTTACGAGTCGACGTCGGACACCGACACGCAATCGGAGATGAACTAGACTGGACATGTATTTCAACCGAATATTTATTATCGTACATGTCATATGTTATTTTATGAATATCTATATATAAATAAAATAACCAAGAAAAATATAATACAGTGAATAAATATCAGTACTGAACAATTATGATACAAAATGAACGCAAACCATCGATAAAACTCTATATAAATTATACTTCATACGATGGACACGTACACGATTCAGTTTAGTATTTGTGCAAGAGAAGTTATTTTAATTGCGCATACTCTGGACAATTTTATTGTCGATCTCGTATTACTTGTACACAATTGCAATATTTCAATTTTTTATTTCTTCATATGAATACATACAGAAAATGTTAAAACTAAGATAAAATATTACATTTACATAATAAAAGTTATATTGTGACAGGACATAATCACCCCAGTCAGGAAAGCCAGTTCATTCCAATTTATAAATTAGGTGGAGGTTGAAGCAGTCCTAGTGGCAGGAGATACTGTGAGCTGTGAGGATCTCTCCAGAAGCATTTCGTACATAAACTGTCCTATTGTTGGGGAAAGGTGGGTGGGTGGGTTAATCAGGAAATAGAATTTTTCGAGGTCAGTTAGTTGCCCAAATAGGCTACAGATCGCAAATTGTCCGGTAATGAGTGAGTCAGTCAGTCCATCCGAATCCTTTCGTCGGCAAAATAAGGAGAACCGTTGACATCAGAACCTTGATTTTTGGCATGAACGTGCATTGGGGCATTGTTACCAGCAAGTTCTGAGCTGATCGAATTGTGATGAAAATTTGATTTATAATTATTTTTTTATTATTTATTGATGACTCGAGTGCACTGTCATGCCCATCGGGAACCCTTGGCTGTATACTTCACTGTAACTTTTAAGCGCCTGGGACTAACTTCGGCCGCCCAGCACTAAAGCAAAACAAAAATGATGCGCCCAGCACTCGAAAATATCAGTAACTTTAGTGGTACTTGCCAAAATATGTCGGCATTATACGTTTCCAGGTAGCTCGGCCATGTTTTCCCTAATTGTCCACACCACGCTTCTCGAACATCTGCCGCAAATTGTTCGAAATATTCGGGAACCCTCGTGATCATGCTGGTCGCTTTTAGCCGGTGGTATTGCGGAAGGCTACCGAAATCCCAGAATATCGCGTCAGGCGAGCTGTATATGCCACGATGCATGAAGGAAGCAAATCATTTGATCGGAGAATGGAGGTTGTTATTTCGTCTGCTGCGAAGTTTTACCGAGCCACGAATATCACTTGACATGTATTTTATAAATCATTGTCATGAAGCGCCAAGCAACTTTGAAAAACTTCTTCTCACAGAAGCGTCAGAGGTCCAATGAAGGTAAATCTTTTGTTGGCTTTCGGTGGTCGTTGTTGTTGTTCTAAAACGTCAGCTTCCAAAAAATATTTTAATTATATCTATATTAAAAAGCACACATGCATGTGTGCGCTCGCTCGTACGTCGTAATCAGTCTATTAGATCTACATGTACTATGAGATATCTATAATATGGCTAGCTTAACAGTACACTTGAATCTAGTATTAAACTGGATATTCCTGAGTAATCTATTTTTAGCCTAACTGACCATACATTGTAATGTTGACACACATTCCGATGGTATCCGTTTTCACTCATTTGCTGGTCTTGGAATTCCGTTGAGATTGAAGGCATATTATACTGCACTTTTTATATATCCAGCCTATACAACATTGCATAATTTCTTCAGTTCAGTCATTAGTTAAAAAATGTTCTACCTCAAAAAGAAATAAAAAATGACTGGATTTTATGACAGAAATTACTAAATTTAAACACAACAATGACGCTATTATCTGTTATTACTGAAGAAATCGATAATAAAATCATCGTTGTGTTTTAAATTCAGTAACCTATAATCAGTTGTTTATTTTTTTTCGTGTGTGCTTTATTGTTCATTGATTATTACTATGTACTCTCTTCAGATGAGGTACCTTGAAGTTGAATGCCAAATAAATATATCCATGGAGAATGGCTCTCTAGTGATGCCTGATTTGATTCTTGCATTCTAACAAATCTCTGATCTTGACCTTTCTCACTTCAAATTTGTGTTTCTTTTCCAGTTTCCTGTCTTATTTGGGACTAGAAACATTTACTTCTCAACTGCTCTGACAGAGCACCATTCCCTACGCTAATTAACAAAAAATCGCCTAATGCCGAGAGGGGGGGGGGGGTACCCCGCTCTCTCGGACTCTCCCCCCAACACCTCGTGCTGTATTGCTGGGCTGATCAGTGTCCAGGGTAATAGAAACTGAGGGCGATAATAGTTGCTACGCTAACGACTCACCAGCGGTGACATCTGGAAAAGTTAATAGTTCCCACTGTCAATTAGAGACGCTAAATAAATTCTCTCATGGTAGCACACAGGGCCCCCAAGTCATCTCTCGAGTACACACTTAAATTATATCAAACCCTATTTCGTAGGTCCTGTGACGTTAGTCACACTGCCATGTATACATTTGAGCTACAAAACACACACTGAAAATGAACAACACTCTTGGTATTACCTGGGACGAGTATAGAATTTAATATTCGTCCCAGGTATTACTGAGCAAATTATTCCTACGAAGTAGGCTACAGATCGCAAATTGTCCGGTAATGAGTGAGTCAGTCAGTCCATCCGAATCCTTTCGTCGGCAAAATAAGGAGAACCGTTGACATTAGAACCTTGATTTTTGGCATGAACGTGCAGTAGGGCATTGTTACCAGCAAGTTCTGAGCTGACCGAATTTGATTTATAATTATTTTTTTTATTATTTATTGATGGCTCAGCGAGTGCACTGTCATGCCCATCGGGAACCCTTGGCTGTATGTTTCACTGTATATATAACACAGTACAAAACCTGGTGGGATATGCCATCCGTAATTGTTTTGAGAGCTAGAGGTCACAGCAGTGTAGCTGGGTCACCCACAATAGGCCTATAAACAGATCAGAACTAACAGTCTGATAGGCTTGGGATTCGAGAATGCAGTTAATACTGCCATGGTGTATTAATTAAATTGTTCTTAGAGGTCAGAGCAGGGGAGACAAAAATAAACAGATCTGTCTGGGAGTTAAAAAAATATCACAACAGATGGTACCGGTTTTACATTAAACCATCCACAGTGCAGATTCTATGAGTTCACATGTTGACGTCTTTATTAATTTATTACCGTTCCAGGGGACATTTGAACAGCTGCCGTTAACTTGAGACACACACTTTTGCTATATACACACATGTTTTTCTTAACTGCTACATTATGGGAAACGAAATTAAACAGATATGTAATCAGTATTAAGAGGCTGTATTTAAGATGCTAAGTACAATCCTCAAATTCTGCATTCATCAGATTGCCGATACCCAAAATGTGTTGTCTCATATATCTAGATAACAACGTGATGTAGATATGCTATTTATTCGTCTTTGTATCGATCATGCTCAGGAGAATGACATAGAATCATTATTATCTTGTGCCGAGAAGGTGTTGGTCTTGAGTTGAATTACCGTAAACTACATAAATGCTACCTTTCTACTATAGGACTATATATAAGGATTTGTTGTATTGTTGGGAAAATAATGCGATTCAAAAAGTTGTTTTGGTCCTGGACAAGGGCACTGAAAACCATTAAAGAGATGTAAATGTATTTTCACACGTAAAGCCTGAAATCTACTGAACTTTTTATTATTCAATCTGTTTCCTTTAGTTAAAAAATTGTAAAATTAAATCGGCGATCGTTATTTATTTTTGGAATGAAGGCGCATTAGGAGACTGTTATCAACAAGTTCTGAGCTGACCTACTTTCGATGAAAATTTCTGGTGATTTTTGATGAAAATCACTGGTGATTCTGACTTGGGCAGTGCCCATCTTAATGAATATAGGCAGGATTTCAACTGAGGGTGGGGATTTCCAAGAGTTCAGTTCGCGTCGGAGTCCTAATGCTTACCCTACTTCGTAGGTCCTGTGACGTTAGACACACTGCTCATGTTTTCTCACACCGTTTACAAAATCGTTTGTTCGTATTTCAAACAGACATACCGATAAATTGAAATTTCAACATGTCGAACTCGCTCATGAATCCGCTTCGGTTTTCTGCTCCCGAGTGGAACACCGACGAATTCGCTAAGGCATGGAAAGAGTGAGCAGCAAACGTCCGCCTGGAGACGGCAGTCGTCGAGGGGGGCATATAGATAGTATGTATTAAATCTATATAAATGGCAAACCTTGTCAAGTACATTCGAGTTTTGTTCGAACTTCTGACAACACATTTCTCGTTACCCAGCGTAAAGCAGCTAATCGGATGGTCTCTGCAGCAGAGGAAATTCGATTGGCTGCAAAAAAAGGAGTACACATTGGTTGTTCCGACACAATACGACGGTTGTATCAGTAATTATTATTGGCTACCGTTTAAAGAAGCTAGTAGTATACAAGGGGTAAATTGAGTGTTTAGCGCGTCAGTGCGCATGCGCAGAACCTTTGGTGACGTCACAATTGGGCGTGTGCGCATGCGTGTGTGTGTGTGTGGATGGTGGGTGCTGGGTACAAGATGGCGGCGTGTGGATGGTGGGTGCTGGGTACAAGATGGCGGCGTGTGGATGGTGGGTGCTGGGTACAAGATGGCGGCGTGTGTGGATGGTGGGTGCTGGGTACAAGATGGCGGCGTGTGGATGGTGGGTGCTGGGTACAAGATGGCGGCGTGTGTGGATGGTGGGTGCTGGGTACAAGATGGCGGCGTGTGTGGATGGTGGGTGCTGGGTACAAGATGGCGGCGTGTGTGGATGGTGGGTGCTGGGTACAAGATGGCGGCGTGTGGATGGTGGGTGCTGGGTACAAGATGGCGGCGTGTGTGGATGGTGGGTGCTGGGTACAAGATGGCGGCGTGTGTGGATGGTGGGTGCTGGGTACAAGATGGCGGCGTGTGTGGATGGTGGGTGCTGGGTACAAGATGGCGGCGTGTGTGGATGGTGGGTGCTGGGTACAAGATGGCGGCTGGTGTGAGTGAGTGCAAGAATGTATTCATCCGCGGTCATGTCTACGAAAAGACACGGACTTTACCGAAGATACACGGACTTTAACGAAAAGACACGGACGTACACGAAAAGACGCGAAGGTGAACGCCATTGTGGGAAACCTCCCACAGACAGGTCAGTACATGCATTTCTATGTTGTTCACGCATAATAAAAGGATTGATCTGTAATCTGTGTTGTTGTTGTTGTTGTTGCTCCCTTTTTTGGACTAACCCATCAGAATAGTACGTATCACGGACTACACCCGTAGAGCTACATCTGGTCTATAAAACACGTCCCTCTGGATCCCACACCTTCATTTCTACAGAGCGCATTAGATGCTCCTTCATGAATGCTTCACATTGATACCTCACTCCATCCCATCGGTCCACTAGGGGCTCTCCTAGCTCCAAAAAGGCTATTTTCATACCCTTCGGCCACCGCGCATGCGCACAATCACCCTAATTCAACCCCACACCCAGTCCATTAGATGCTCCTTCATGAATGCTTCACATTGATACCTCACTCGACCTCATTGGACCATTAGGGGCTCTCCTAGCTCCAAAAAGGCTATTTTCATACCCTTCGGCCACCGCGCATGCGCACAATCACCCTAATTCAACCCCACACCCAGTCCATCCGATGCCCCTTCACCTAAGCTTCAATTTGATACCTCACTCCATCCCATCGGTCCACTAGGGGCTCTCCTAGCTCCAAAAAGGCTATTTTCATACCCTTCGGCCTCCGCGCATGCGCACAATCACCCTAATTCAACCCCACACCCAGTCCATCAGATGCCCCTTCACCTAAGCTTCAATTTGATACCTCACTCGACCCACTTCCCCCCCCAAAAAAAAAATTTTTTGAAGATTTTGAAGATTCATATCCTTCGGCCACCGCGCATGCGCACAATCACCCTAATTCAACCCCACACCCAGTTCATCAGATGCCCCTTCACCTAAGCTTCAATTTGATACCTCACTCGACCCACTTCCCCCCCCAAAAAAAAAATTGAAGATTTTGAAGATTTGCGCATGCGCACTCGAAAAGGGTATGAAAATAACATAGCTCTCGTCCAATCAACACCCAGCCCATTAGATGCCCCTTCATGAATGCTTCACATTGATACCTCACTCGACCCCATTGGACCATTAGGGGCTCCCCTAGCTCCAATTTTCATACCCTTTTCGAGTGCGCATGCGCAAATCTTCAAAATCTTCAAAAAAAAAAATTTTTTGGGGGGGGAAGTGGGTCGAGTGAGGTATCAAATTGAAGCTTAGGTGAAGGAGCATCTGATGGACTGGGTGTGGGGTTGAATTAGGGTGATTGTGCGCATGCGCGGTGGCCGAAGGATATGAATCTTCAAAATCTTCAAAAAAATTTTTTTTTTTTGGGGGGAAGTGGGTCGAGTGAGGTATCAAATTGAAGCTTAGGTGAAGGGGCATCTGATGGACTGGGTGTGGGGTTGAATTAGGGTGATTGTGCGCATGCGCGGTGGCCGAAGGGTATGAAAATAGCCTTTTTGGAGCTAGGAGAGTCCCTAGTGGACCGATGGGATGGAGTGAGGTATCAAATTGAAGCTTAGGTGAAGGGGCATCGGATGGACTGGGTGTGGGGTTGAACTATACCGTTTAGGTGTATTGATGATAATAAAATTTAAAGATCACATGTCCAACACATACTCACATAATGAGAGCAAGAATCGAACTTGCGACCCCTCGAGATGAAGGATACCCGTCCAGGTTTCATTTTTTTTTAGGTGTACTGAAATGCTCTCTCTCTAATTTATGCCACGGTATCTATTTTTACATCTAGGTTGAAGATTTATATCGACACTGCTACACACTTTTCGAGATGTGTTTTCACTTTCGATGAAAGCACAAAACAGTCTAAAATGAGTCTAAAAAAATTCACCTACGCTAATATTTTCTAGTGTTTTGTAGAATATAGATTCGCGTTCATTTCTATTTCGTCAAGAAAAATGTTTTGTAGAATATAGATTCGCGTTCATTTCTATTTCGTCAAGAAAAAATTTTCATCTCAAAAATTGGCAGATTGAAATGTTCTCTCTCATTTTATTACACGGTATCTATTTTTACAGCTGTCAACTGTTATGGTTTGGTCACAATGTTGCCATTTTCTCCCCTATATTTAGCGTCCACAAAAAGAAGAGTATATTACAGCAATTATGTTCAAGAAAACTCCCCGCTAGAAAATTGTCTTCAAATTGTCTGTTGTTGTGGGAGTATAAAAAAATCCTGGTCAACAGGGGCGCGTATATTTCGTGCGACGCTATGTTGCCAATGCATTGAAATTTGAATAGGTTGTCTGCATGGGTTTCAACGCAAGTATAGTACTAAAGTCTAGCTTACCTGATAAAAGAGTTTAGTCCAGATGTATACCTATATCCCATACTCCCGGGCGTTTGATGCATATCTGGGGCTATTTTTTTCGTAGGTGGGTATAACACACCATGAAGCCTTCATCACGATGCATTCGTATGCTAAAAAAATATGGGTATCACCACCAATCTCATTTCCATATATATTTTTTCGAAATTCACAGATATTTCCATCGGTAAATCCGGTGTTCAGT